>JZLH01S0296024.1:0-10566 GCA_001188425.1 Eucidaris tribuloides | reverse complement strand
CAGTTCATTGGTGCCTCATAATACATACTTCACCCAAGTTCCATGACAATCCGACCAGCCGCTCTCAAGTAATCGAGTAACGAGCCCAATTCAGATATATTTAAGGCCCGGTGACCTTTGACCTTTGAGCTTCAAAATCTAATCAGTTCATTGGTGCCTCATAATACATACTTCACCCAAGTAACAAAAAAATCTGACTGGCCGTTCTCAAGTTATCATGGTAACGAGCCCAAATCAGACATATTTTAGGCCCGGTGACCCTTTGACCTTTGACCTTTTAGCTCCAAAATCTAATCAGTTCATTGGTGGCTCATAATACATACTTCACCCAAGTAACATGACAATCCTACCAGCCGCTCTCAAGTTATTGCGGTAACGAGCCCAAATCAGACATATTTAAGGCCCGGTGACCTTTGACCTTTGACCTTTCAGCTCCAAAATCTAATAAGTTCATTGGTGGCTCATAGTACATACTTGGTCCTAGTTACATCAAAATCCGATCGGGGGTTCTCAAGTTATCGTGGTAACGAGATCCGGTAACGGACGGACAACCCGAAAACATGATGCCTCCGGCAACTTCGTTGCGGAGGCATAATTATTTTTTATCTATATCTTGCAATGCTGTTATCCACAAGCCCTCTGTCGATGGTCTTATCGCTAAAACAAATATTTGGTCCCATAGTGATATATCAATAGTGAATCTGTGTTACCGACAATAGCTGATAGTTCAAAAACGTAATATCATATATAATTTCAATGCAAATTGTGTTTCTAGTCAAAATTCAGAAATGTATTATTTCTACTTTTACCGATTAAAATTAATTGATTTTATGCTGTTTAGGATGGCAAGTGTCCCAAAGTTCATAGAAAAAAAAACAATGAAAAACAATATGCTGAAAAACAAAGAAAGACATCAGAAATTAAAGAAGACTTAATTAAGATATAATTTTGATTCCAAATTTTTTTTCAGATACATTTTGTAAGATTATAAAGTCTGTCTAGACTGCAAGAAATAGCATTCTGGGAGGTTTCTTTTGTGATTTGGAGGTAAATTCTATTTTTATTGCCTAAATTAGCATAATCATGTAATATGAAATTATTTCTGGGGGGGGGGCAATCTGCCTCCCCTCCGGCAGTGAGATGGGTCTAAAAGACCCCTTAGGGTCATTGCTATAAATTAAGTTCACAATGAAATGTATCACTTACTCTTTTTTGTGACTCTCCTGAAGTAGTTTATGATGCATTTTAACTTCTCCACCTTCCTGTGATTCAGGTTTCCTTTGCCACCTTCAAATAACCTGTAAAGTACGAACACAGTTTCACTAAAACATAAGGTACTTTGCTGCTTGCATTAAAATATCATTCACGTTACTCTTCAACTGTCCTATTATGTCAATAATAGACATGTGCCATTACAGTGTATATGTCATGCACTTTGTATGCATAACTTAAAGTAATAGGCTAACATTGTGGAGCTTCAATTTAAAAAAGCTGAGCTACATAGTAGTGTTCAAATGGACAAATAAACACCCTAGAATACAAAAGTTTGGAAAGTTACACTGCCAATGGCAAGTTATACATGAATAAACAATAAAACTTGGGGCGAGTTTTATTAACCTAGGTGTACACAGTAAGTCTATGGGAGTAAATGGGCAAGTGAATCTGGTCAACTTACGATTTTCACTTTTTTAAAGCACTAAATAATCATTTTGAAATACAATTTTCATCAAAGACACTGGTAGCATGGGGAATCATGTGGCTCAGATTTTTTTAACTGTGGTAAATGTTAGCCAATACCTTTAAAGTAATGGGCTAACATTGTGGGGCTTCAATTTAAAAAACTGTCAAACTACATAGTATTGTTCAAATGGACAAATAAACACCCTAGACTACAAAAGTTTGAGAAGTAATGCTGCCACTGGCAAGATATGCATGACTAAACAATTTCTACTCCGGTGGAGGATAAAATGGCTTAGATCTGCACACAGTATAAGTCTATGGGAGGAAATGGGCAGGTGAATCCGGTCAATTTGAGTGTTTGTAGATTTTCACTTTTAGTCCAGTCAATGTAGCGTATATAATGGGGCGTAACCCACCAATAATTGCCAAAAGAATAGTTTCAACCACCATGACTATCAGTTAAGGTCTCCTAATCACCATACTAAAATACCCCCCAAATCCAAAGCAGCGGCGAAAGTGCGTCTAATTTTGATAATATGCAAATTAGCTTTCACAGTAACAAGAAAATTGATATTTTTCACAAAAAAATTTGCAGCATTAAAAGATTTTTATTGTCAAAAAACATCCTTATTAGATAACCAATTAGAACACAATAGATACATTAATAAGATAAACAATTGTAAGTTTTAGTTTAATTAGCAATAATATGTCCAAATTAGTTTCAATCTTTAAAGGAAAATTATATACTTTTCATTTACTTTGCATGTAGCCACGGATTAATAAAACAACGAAATGTGTTTAAGTCATGTTCACAATATCAACGAACTCAAATGGATACATTTAGAGTTATATTCATTGCCAATTCCATATTCATTGCTTAATGTTAATTCCTTTATTTTATTATAAATCATAATATTGTGTGGAACATTAACATGACATTACAAAACTGGGAGTTTGCTTTTTATGTATACATGCTATGTATTGTATCGGAAATCAATTTTATGTATTTGGAATAAGTTAAATATAGTGCCACTCGAGATACTGAAATATCATGAAAATATATTCCAGAATATGCAAATGAGCTTTCACAATAGGAAAAGCATTCACAATTGTTATCTCTATTGTCTACCTACACCAAATCAAACAAAATATTAAATATTCAAAGCTTACTGTTAATCAGCTGGTAAAAGAACACTAGGCAAATCGTTAAGAAAACAATTACATTAATATGCAAATAAGTTCCCAGTACTGAAAGATTACAAATTCGAGTCTATGTATTTTTCATGTGAGTGATTTACTTGTTTTTAAAAGAAAAACTAATCAGTCACCCTGCATCCAAGATATTGTTGTTAAATCGCTGAGAATCCAGGCCACGTAGCCTCCACACGTTGCCTTTCCAACGAATAAGAGTTGTCTCCACCGAGAAAGCAGGAGACCAGTAACTTTTGTTTAAATACGGAAGTTTTGCGCGATCCCCCTAACAACCTTATTTAGATTAATGGTTGGGATTTTCTACAGAGCCAAACAAGGCCGAATTTGGCGTTGATGCTCTTTGGGAGATCATAAAAACAATTTCAGTCACCCAAAGGACAATGATTACATAACGATATTGCTTGAATAGCTAGCGTGCACTTTTACAATCGGATCTACTGTAGACAATAAGGAGTCAGTAGGCCTTCAAAGGGTATGCCCAAACATGCATTGTATGCCACATAATTACGTGACAAATTCATATGGAAAAGGCTACCATTGTCTTTGTATGAGAATGGTAGATGGGCCTACCAATCAAAGCATGCTTCCCTCATGTAGCATTGCGCACAGGTACATCAATAGGACCAACTACGAGAAGCGACTTCTATGAAGCCACATGAGTACCAACGTTTTATTGATAATACTCAGTCCTTTCCTTGAGAGGGCCAAGCCTTGCAAAAGGATTCATATCCCAAAGGAGATGCAGAGATGTCCTGATCATCAAAAACAGCAATACAATCGGCGCCAGCTGTCGTCAAAACACTGCTTCGATAGGCACAGATCTGTTAGTCCACTAGTGGCCTTACAATGGCAGGAAGTAGTTGAAAAGAAACTTGTTTTTCCAAAAACATTGTTATGAAACATCTTCAGTAATGCGTTAGCATTAATACCAGTACAAATGAAATCCCCCGCTTGCCGCCAGAGAGCTTGATGAGGATGTTTACTTGTAATTGAGCGAGAGCCAGATGCAACTCCAAGCAGAATTTCTGTGCGACTGCTTCCTTGATGGTGGGCGTGTGATAAGGCGTGTACGCTTGTTCTAATTCATTTCGGCTAGAGAAAGATTGACAAGGATGATGAATGAGTGTTTCTTCCTGCTTGATAAAATGTTCTCATGGACACCAAACAGATTTTCAAAAAAGCATTGAAAATATAATATTCAAAGGCCTCTTTTAATTCTAATCAGCATACGACATAGCAAACGTGAGCTACTCTTTCTTCATAACCTTGCTTTTGTTGTCTTTCCATGGCGATGCGTACATGTACCTCCATTTTAGGAGTGCACGGTTGGTTTGATAACCTGTTTTACTTGAGCACTTGTTTTATATGGAACCTGCGCTTGAATCGTTCCTTACACTGCCAGATAACAGTGAAGCTAAGATTAGTGCTGTAATTTTCTATAACGATTTGCCTTGTAGTTCTGGTCTTGGGTTCTGGTTCTAGTCAAAGGGAGATCCACAGTTGAATGGTTAGCCTATAATTCAAGATATGATTCGAAAATCATCACTGGAGAATGACCTGTATTCAATTATTTGAATCCTTGCTCACTCACACCCTACATGTAGCATTGACTTTATCCACAAAGTAGTTTCATGCAGCTCTATCTATCCCAGGCATCCAAGAAGCAAGATTGAAAAGGTCAATTTCCCTTCTTTCAACAAGAGAGCCACCTACTGGCCCTTCAACTAGTTACAAATGCTACACAATTATCACACGCTTTTTAGACTTGAAGGTGATGCCTCCTCCTTATTTACACCAGCATTAAGAAAAAACATTCGCCGCTTCTAATCTCAATACCAATTCGCGCGTCTCAGAGATTCCTTTTCTACTGGCAGGGAGCTTAATCCACGCCTACATTCTTATAATTTTGATCCAATTTACCAGATACAAGAGATGGATGAAGTTGAAGACACTAGTGCCTCAGTTCTGAAAAGAAATGAACAGTGCCGTAGTACTACGTACTCACGATACTACTACCTGTTGTCTGAGTACTCGTACATCGGAATACCTTGTTTGTAACTCGCGGCGATAAATACTTGGAACGTCGACATCTAGTGTACTAGAGCATCATATCTATACATCTTTTTGTACTAGACAAAAAAAGCATTTGACTACAATTATTTTATAATCATCTGGTATTTTTATTAGTACGTTCATGAAGCATTTGTTCAACCATAGTCAGAAAAGGATAAGCATGTTATTGCATTTTTTCCTATTTGTCATGTTATTATGTTGAAACTACCGCATATCAGGAAAATGTATGAAAAGCAATGTGACAGGTATGATTCCTTTTATGAGAATCCAATAAGTATAACAACCAGGGCTCCACACTAAACATTTTCTACTGGTCCGACTGTTCCTGTCGGACCAGTGAAAAAGTTAATGGTTTGTCATTATTTTACTGCGGCCCGCAACCTAAAAAATTTACTGGCCCAAAAAAATAAAATTGCTAAAAAAACACGATTAAAAACTATATTCTATTATTGAACTAGCCCGCCCCCCCCCCCCCCCCCCCGGCAATATAGCAATAATATTTGCCAACTCCTATGATGCTAACAACAACTGTCGCAAGTTATTGTGTAGCACTGATTTATTATGAAAATATTGCTTTTTAGGACATATCAAAATTTATTCCTTCCAGATGTGAATGCTTCAAAGTACCCAGGGCTGGGGGGGGGGGGGATGGTTGTATTGATTCTTGCTGTTCTTTTGTACTAGTTTTGTATGTTTATGCTTCAGCCTTTTTATGTTGCTTTAATTACGTACATTCTTTATTGTCTAACAATTGTATACGACGCGGATCAAGCTTCACAAGATTTATTTAATCTTTAATTTGCATTCCCACTCATTTTTACAAATTTACCTCTGTACGTCTGTAATATTATGTTCCTTATATTTATAAATAATTATGCTTTTTGTGTCTTATTGTAGTTAGGTATATTGATAGTTGATATATTGTCATTGTTAGTTATGAAACTATTTAACTTGTTAAATGAGTAAATAAAACTTTGAAACTTGCAAACTTGAAGTTCATGCCTTTGTTTGTTGTTGTTGTTTTTTTTTGCTGCGGACATTAATGGTCGCTTTGTGAAGAATCTTAGTTCTGTATTATGCCAGAAATAAAAGTCGGCCAATTTTAATTTTGACCTACTGATATACATTTCGCCGATATTTAGTTCCGTTTACGCCAAAGAATAATTGTAAAGATCTTTCTTTTCCCCCGCGGAAATGAATTGGGGTAAATATTTCGTTCCGATAATAATGCCCAGAACATAAAAGTCGGCCAATATGATTTTGATCCGCCCGGAAATGAATTTGGATAATATTTCGTTCCGGTATTAATGCCAGAAATAAAAGTCGGACCGATATGATTTTTGATCCACGAAATTAATTTCGCTGCGTAATAGGGCCTATTAGTTCCGTATTTCGCCCAAAAAATAATGTTAAGAGTGTATTTTTGACCGCGAAATGAATTGGGGGTATTTACTTACGTTCCGTTTACGCTGCAAAAATAAATTTGGTTAGAGGTTTATTCTTGTTTTATCTTGGCATAATAACGGAATTAATATTACCCTAATTCATTCTTGCGGTTAGCGTGCAAAAAAGAAACTCTTTACAAATATTTTTGGCGTAATACAAGACTAAATATCAGCAAAAAATTAATAAACGTGGTCGTTCAAATAATCAAAACTGCCCAACTTTTTAATTTTTGGCATAAAACGGAACTAAAGTAATTACCCCAATTTCATTTCCGGACGTTCAAAAATACACTCTAACAATTATTTTGGCGCTAATACGCGAACTAAATATCAGCGAAATTAATATGCCGCGCTATCAAAATCATATTGCCGACTTTTTATTTCTGGCATAATACGCGAACGAAAATATTGGCCAAATTCATTTCGCGGATCAAAAATCATATTAGCCCGACTTATTATTTTCTTAGGCATAATACGGCAACGAAATATGGCCAAATATCATTTTCCAGCGGGGATCAAAATCCATTTGTCGACTTTTATTTCTGGCATAATATGCGAACGCAAATGTTGGCCCAAATTCATTTCCGCGGATCAAATCATTATTGCCGACTTTTTATTTTCTGGCATAATACGCGAACGAAATACTGGCAAATTTCATTTCCGCGGATCAAAAATCATATTGCGCACTTTATATTTCTGGCATTAATACGCGAACGAAATATTAGCCAAATTCATTTCCGCTGGCCATCAAAATCATTATTGCGACTTTTATTTCTGCGCATAATACGGACACGAAATAATTAGCAAATTCATTTCCGCGCGCATCCCAAAAATCATATTGCCGGACTTTATTTCGCGCATAATACGGAACGAAATATTAGCCAAATTCATTTCCGCGGTATCAAAATCATATTTTGCCGACTTTTATTCTGGCATTAATACGGAACGAAATAGTAGCCAAATTCATAATTCCGCGATCAAAATTATATTGCTGACTTTTATTTTGGCATAATACGGAACGAAATTTTAGCCAAATTCATTTCTGCGGATCAAAATCATATTGCCGCACTTTTATTTCGGTATAAAACGGAACTAAGTTATTACCCCAATTCAATTTCCGCGGGTCAAAAATACATACTTAACAATTATTTTTGGCGTAATACGGAACTAAATATCAAGCGAAATTAATATCCGCGTCCATCAAATAATCATATGCCGACTTTTTATTTCTGGCCAATAATACCGCGAACGAAATATTAGCCAAAATTCATTTCGCCGTCTCATCAAAATCATATTGCCGGACTTTTATTTTCTGCCATTAATACGGAACGAAATGCTTTAGCCAAAATTCATTTCCGCGCGATCAAAATCATATTTGCCGACTTTTATTTCTGGCCATGAAAACGGAACTAAGTATTACCCCAATTCATTTCGCGGCTATCGCGTCAAAAATACACTCTTAAACAATTATTTTTGGCCGTAATACGGAACTAAGTATCAGCGAAATATAAATATCCGCGGATCAAAAAATCATATTGCCGACATTTCAATTTCTGGCCATTAATACGGGGAACTAAGTTATTTACCCCAATTCATTTCCGCGGCTGGCAAAAATACACTCTTAACAATTATTTTTTGGCCCCCTCTAATACGGAACTAAACATGAGCCAAATTCATTTCTGCGGTATGTCAAAAAATAAACTCCTTATTATTTTTGGCGTAATACGGAGCTAAATAATAGCTCGACCAATGACGCAGTTTTCTCCAATATATCATTATATTTGACAGATTTACCTTACTGGACCCGGGTCGACCAGATAAAATTGACTATTCTGAATTATACTGGCCCGACAGTTGGATTTTTACAGGTCTTCGGAGCCGTCTCTACAGTCGACCTGTGCCAGTGATCGATGCGGCTGTAACAACTTCATAGACAAACACCTGCATCAAAGATCACTGAACTAGGTCATTTCAAAGTACTGCAACGATATTGTAACCCACATGCCATAAAAATGTGACAAAATTTAGTACTTCATCAATACCGCAAACTAATTTGCATATTATGCAAATATTGACTGAGTGTACCTGTCAAAAACATCCGTCTTGTCACTGACCAGGAAAAACCTGGCTTTAGGACCCTGGATTGCTTTCCATAGGGTACCCTAATTGGCAGATGGCATAAGTGAAAATTTGAATTATTGTGTAATGGCTGGCCAGTTAATTTGCATACTCTGCTAAATAAAATCACATGTATTTATCTAGAAATAAGCTTATTGTGTTCCTGGCTCTAAGAGGGCATGTATTTTCACAGTCAATTTTCTTTTAATCTGCCAAATTATAAGAAGCTGCAAAATTGGTAAAAATCTGAATTTTTATTGTACAAGAAAAGCTAATTTGCATATTATGCAAATTTAGATTTTACTTTCCCATGCTGGATTTTTGGGGATTTTTTAGTATGGTGCTTAGTGGACCTTACTTTCCAAATGAACTGCAGCAAAAATCAAATTCTTTTGCAATTTGTGGTGGGTACAGGTTCTAATTTTGACTGCGACTATTTCTGTAAAGCCCACTAAATCATCATTTTGAAATATTTAATTTTTAAGGCTGCTTCATTTTTAGACCTTATTCAAGGACACTTTAGGAGCATGGGGAGGATTATGATAGCTTCACATTGTTTTTTTTTTTAACTGTGGTCATTTTAGCCTATGACTTTAATTATGAGTAAGACTATTTCATTACTTTTTGGCAAGTTACTTAATTTTATGGCGATGCGTTTTGAACTTATTAAATTTTATTTATCAATCATCGCATTTTTTGGTGCGAGATGTGATATTATCCACATACATTTAGAAAGTACAAGTAAATCACCCCCACCCCCCCCCCGAAAAAAAGAGTACTAATGTGCCATCATCATTGCACATGTTGTGTACTAGTAACAAATACATGGCCCTACAATATTGTCTTCTTTGGGTTAATAGGTGAGTTATGTCAGATTGCTCACAATCTGTGAACCTCATGGTAGTGTTTCCAGTATCAAAACCGTTTTTCACCCGATTATGCATTTCAGGTATAGGGACTATTACTACTAACACAGTGCTGGTGTTTTGTAGTGATGAAAAAGATCCCACCCTCACCACCCAACCCTTAAAGGTAAAAAATGACATGTTTGGGGGTAGTCCTGAACCTTTGCGGCTGAAACTACTCTAGAATCAAGTAACAATGCAAGAATTTCCTAAATAAACAATGTCCAATTAATCAACTCGTAGCACGGAAACCTGCTTGTTGTGGCTTCTCTATGCGGGGCCTTATTTTTTATCGGTCCCCGGCATAAAATTAGATACTCCTATGTTTATGCTTGAATTCTCCTTAAGCTAAACCAAATTAACAGACAAATCCTCCCAGTGGGAGCATCCACATTCCTGCCTAGTGTATAGTTGCGTATACATTTCAAACTCATTTAGGGTTTCTTGAGGCATTTTTCAAGTGTTCCCAATCGTTGTCACTAACCTTTTAACAACTTAAGAATAATACCAACACATATGCCCAAAAAGTCTTAACCTGAATAATTATATCGGAGCCTGACTTAGACCTGTTAAAGTTGATATCGGAAATTTGGAATATTCTGATCGTTTCTGCTTGAGCGTTGCGTCGAGGACGCGGAAAGTAACAGAAAAAAGCATTGGCAAGGAGACTGCGATCCTAGCCTGTTGTGACATTGCCTGACACTTGTGTGTTCTTTTGTCTCCGTAATAGAGGGTATAGCCTGGGCAAACAAACAAAAAAAACGCCAAAATAAATTGCGTAATTACAGTCATGGACAAAAGTTGAATATTTTTATTTCTTTGCATAGCCTGTTTTAAATGTGACAGATTTCTTTACGATTACTGAGGGCAATCAAACATGGCCAGAACAGATCATTACTAAGTGCAAATTGGAGCTTTACTCATGGGTGGCGCCAGGGTAAAAATTTCAGGAGGGGCAAAAGTCTGTTTGTCGGAAAGGTTTTTTCCTGCCAAAATTATTTTTATAACTAGCCAAACTCGCAAGCATAAACAACATCCGACAGAAAGGGGGCAGGGGGCCAATGACCAAAAAAAAAACATTTTTGGCCACGCCTACTAGTTAAAATTTTTCTCGAAAAATAGAGGAATTATTC
>JZLH01S0295991.1:38650-50207 GCA_001188425.1 Eucidaris tribuloides | reverse complement strand
CCTACGCCCCTGGACTCGAGCAAGTTCATCAAAAGCGAGTACTCAATGGTGAATGATAAATGAAATGCCCGTTTTTGACTGAAACCGCAAGTGTTGTCACCCAATTAAAAGAATCCGCGGTCAATTAAAGTAGATCATTAGGAAATGTAAAAACAATCTGATTCACTTCATTAACAAGCTGTCCGCGCGAAGCAGATATAAGTCATCTTAATCGGTTGTCCGTCAGAAGGGCCCTAGCATATGTTCCCGGCAAACAGGCATTAACACTAAATTGTCTCTAACTTGAAAACCATTGGCTCTTTTCACATGAAATCAAAGTAGGGTGACATTTCTAGATCCTTTGCCAGGCTGTTAAGTGCAAAATCAAATAAAGCAATATTTCTCAAATTTGAAAAAGAAATTACTGTTAAAGGTACCGTATAACAATGTTTCCAATAAAAAAATCTGAGCTACATGATTTTCCATGCTACCAGTGTCTCTGATATGGTTTAAAATGAAGTCCAGAAAAAAATTGCAGTTCAAAACGACCATAGACTGCTTCTAAAAAGTGAAAATCTTTGAGCGACCATTCCACTTTTTGCCCATGGACTTGCGTATTACAGAATTTTTATCAGCTGAGAATAATTCATATGCCTATTTTTATTTGTACACATTATGTTAATGACTGCATAACTGTCCAAAATTGTGTGTTCTAGGGTAAGTATTTTGTCCATTCCAACACTGTCATATATGTCAGACAGCAAAGTTTTAGCTTCCACTATGTGATATAATGTCTTTGAAGCCACAGGCTAACATTAATCACAGTTTTAAAAATGTGAGCTACGTAATCCTCCATGCTCCAAGTGTCTTTGATAAGGTCGAAATATGAAGCCCTGAAAAATTGTATTATAAAATGATTAAACAGTGTGTCCCAGAAAAAAGGAAACCGGATTTCATGGCAAAAATATTACATCATAATAAACAATATCTTAGATGAATTGGCTATGTTTGTAAAGCTGTGTTTCTCTTCTTTCATTTGATACATAACATATTATTCATTGCTCACGCATGATTCAATTAAAACAATAATATTGATGCTACCAAAATTTCATTTGCACGCACAAATTCCATGTTTGAGTGAATTTTCGGGGTAGTAAATGTAATTATTTTTAAGAAATAAAAGCATGACAATAATATTCAGTATTTCTTTCGTTATCTGAGACCTCATGCGTAAAAAATGAATAACGTATGACTGAGAACAAGTAAAATTAAAACATACCTGTTTTAGCGTGATTTTCAGTATGAATACATTTTGAGCTTTTGGAGGCAAGCTGAACAAAAGGGTCACGCTCAGCTGACTTCACACAATATCTTGCTTCGAGCACAACAATAGGCTCCGAATCTTGTCAGCGAGGTAATTTCTTGGTTGCTGGCTGCCAAATCCAGAAAGCAGAGCTAATGAGTGCATTTTGGAACATTTCTGAAAACAAGCATCATTTCAAATTGTCTGTTCTCACTCACGCATCGCTCATTTTTCATAAATGAGGTATCATACGAAAGAAGATAAAATAGGCTTTTTAATGATGTCCTTCAATATCGAAGATACTCTGAATACATTCAAGCGTGACTGTTTGAATTTCAAATATGCTCGTGCAAATGATTTTATACCCCTTCTGATTGTCTTTGCTCAGTCATGCGTGAATGGAAATCTCTGGACTGTAATCAATTAAAGAAAAGAAAATAGCTTTCCAATCTATTGTACGATTTTTGTTAATATTTGTTATTAACATATAAAAAATTATCTTCAATCAATCTCGTGTTCCTTTTTCTGGGACTACCATGTATAGTGCTTTAGAAAAAGTGAAAAAATCGTAAGTTGACCATATTTACCGAGCCCATTTCTCCATAGGACTTACTATGTGTAGATCTAAGGCTATTTGTACTCGACCTGAGTTTAATTTGTTCTTCAATTCATGATCTTGGCTAGTGGCAAGCATAAATTTCAAAAAATTTGTATTATGAGGGTGTTTATTTGTCCATGTCAAGAACAACTACTATATATTTGAAGCTATTATTTTGAAAGCTATTTAATTTTGGAAGCTCCACAATGTTAGCCTGTGTCTTTAAGGCCCTTCTGCCGGGAACATAAATGGTAGGGCCTTCTGCGGGAACATAATGGTAGGGCCTTCTGTGGGATCTTGGGCAACCACAACTAATTCAGCCAGGACGCCGGGTGGTCAGAGAAATTATGTAATCAGTAGTGTCCTAATTTATATCGGATGCTCCCATAATTATCTGCAAATAAGGGGGATATAGACGTGACAAATTCAGCTAAAAATACGATAGATGTTGCATTAATTAGGTGCACTCTCCATTTAATCATATATGGTGTGTTCCACAATAAATTTAGCCTGTTTTACGACGAAAATTAAACATGCTAAATAGGATCTTTAAGTCACGTCAACCTTGAAGAATGTAATTTGAAACTCAGATTCTTCAAGTGCATTTAAAGGTAAAGGAAACTCATTTGCGACCATCCCATAACACAGCAAAACATTATTCATGCCGTTAGGATATCTATAAAGGACTCATCTGTGAAATCTGAAGATCAGAAATTACCTACATTTAGAAAAATGCGCAAAAACAATAGTTGTATAGTGTATGTTTCAAGCACACTGTTTGAAATCTCACTTAAGTATATAATCGGAGGCCTTCGAAGGCCATGGCCCTGGATACTCAAGTGACTGGCCTTGATGCCCTTGCCATTGACCTTGGGAGAGTTTTGTGTCCTTTTTCATTTTCCCCATTTGTGCTGTAATATAGGGATGTACCCTGTAGTAAAGTGGCCTTGCCCTAAAAAATATCAAAATTTAAGGCCCAGCACTGTCTAAAAAATGACTAGTAGACGAGAAGATTTTGTGTTACCAGAGATAAAAAAAATCAAATTTAAGTCAAACGTCTACCAGAATTCCACTAAATCTGCGTTTCTAGCTCCTTCACTATAATGCTGAAGGTTCTTAGATAGCTGTCTGTTCTAGTGTATTTGCACAATGGTAAATTTTAGGCACGCAAAAGAGACACCCAGCCTTTAAATAAGAACTGTAAGTCACGCCCACCTTGAATAATGAAGTTTGAAACTCAGATTATTTAAGTGCATTTAAAACAAAATGTAAATAATTATCATAAATTACATCACATTTGTCATTGTTATATAAATATTTTCAAAAGTCATTTATTTGATATATGTTTCGATGTTGTTGTTTAATCGTTTTTTTCCATTTAGATGTTTAATGTACATCAGTGTGTATTGTACTTGTGTTTCTTTCGTTTGTATTGTTTTTCATTGTATTTTATGTGAGAACAGTTATACCTAACGGAAAGAACTACCCTGCATAAATGAACATGATGAAAACAATTGAAAACAAAAATAAAAATGACCAATGGTTTATTGTAGCATGAATCAACGAATAAAAACGAGTTAGATGAATTAATGTATAAATAAATGGAACAAATGAATAAAGTAATGAAAATGAGCTGATGAATAAATCATGAGAAAATGAGTTAAAAAGCCCGTGAATAATTAAACAAACTAATAACTTAACGAATAACTGATTGCATTTACAAATCAGTGCCCAATGAATAAAAAAAAATCGCATTTTGTAATGAATTGATAAAAAATCAATAAAATGTGACGAAACAGATTAATGAATTAATACGTCAATAAATCAGTACCAAATGAATCAGGAAGTCACATTATGTAATGAATTGACGATTGAATCAAATTGATAAAACGAATAATTAATGACGAAACAGATTAATGAATGGACGGATACGAGAATAAGTAGGCTGGATGGAGTCGAGGCTGGTCTCGAGGCCACATTTTGCCGGCTTGGTCTTGGCCTCGGTTCCGGGCCTCGGTCCGAGTCACGGAGCGTACAAAGTCTATGTTTTTTTTTTCAGTGGCCTCGTGACTCGGAACTGTCGGCCTCGACTCCATCCCCGAATAATACCGTAAAATATCAAACGATTTCGTGCTTGTAACAGGTCAAGATTTGGTCAAAATATGTTTTGATTTTTATGTTATTTTAGGTGAAATCAGGAACAGAAGAACGGGAGCTCTATGCGGAGAGAGCGACAGGGATGGCGACGGGTTACCGAATTCCGACGTCTGCGCATTTTTCGATGATACTGAAGCCGAGACATATAGCGCATCTATCATGTACAAGCAATATCTGTCAAACGTAAGCATCGAACAGGAGGCTGTTGTTAATAACGCAATACAATGCATTTGAAGATTATGCATGAAAAAGAACACCGCTTCAACTTCAATAGAGGATTACATCGTGGGGTGTTGTAGAAAAGTAATCACCTGGCACTTCTTGGTGTTCACTTGGCACTGCAGCGGGTGATATTTGAACGCTGCGCTCGTGTTAATTCAACAATGATATTGCATGGTGTTGATATGACACCGCTTGTGGTAATTGGAATGGTACAACACACCGGCCCGGTATACTTTCAACACTTGTCGATGTGATCCTCTTTTGAAGTTGGAGCGGTGTACCTTTGGTATAATTTTTTCCTCATTCTTTTTCCACACTCAAGTAGTTTAGCGAGAAGTTTGTATTCTTCTTGTTGAAGTTAAACATCAACTAGACTTAACAATGAACAGGAACCCCCGAAAAACGTTTGGATTTTGAAGTGACATCCATGGATGTAACTGTAAATGTAAATGAACACTGGAAATTTAACTCCAGTTTGGGGTTTCATATTTAACACCCGTCTCGACTCTGAGTGATCTTTTTGTTGTCATATTTTCAGTTATATATTTTTGTTTTATATTTCAGAAACCCCGTATAAGAACAATATAAATGAATCTGACCATTCGTTTTCTTTTTGTGTGTTTCTCTATTTGCGGAGAAATAGAAAATACATCCATACAAACACATACATAGAGACAAACGCTCTTAACACTGTAGAAGTAGAAATCTTAGTGACATGATTGGGAACACTTGAAAATGCCCCTAGAACCAAATGAGTTGAAATATATACGAACTATACACCAGCTGGAGTGGATCTCCCAGTGGAAGGATTTGTCTCTAATTTGTATACATAAGGAGAATTAAAGGCAGGGAATCTTTTTTGCATGCCTAAAACTTAACATTGTGTAAATACAATGGCATTGAGAAGAAAATGCCATCTGGGAACCGCTAGAAACTCTGCCAGTTTTAGTGGAATTATAGTGACCGTTAGACTCCAGATTTGAATTTTTCTCTCGGAGAAAAAAATATATCTACCAATAGAACGTACACTAAACGGCTATTGTTTTTCTTTTGCATTTTTCAAATTCTAGGCAATCACTGCCCCCCAGATTTCACAGACATGTCCTTCATCAATAGCCTATGGACATGGGTTATCTTTTCCTGGTCTGTGGGGATGTTTGCAAATGAGATCCACTGCCTTTAAGCATGAACATTAATTCTATCGGAGCACGATAAATATAGGACCCATAGACTAGAGAGCCACACAGCAGGTTTACCTGCCACGAGGGATATTGAGATTAGTTATTTTAAAATGAGCCCACGTTTGACTACACGATTTTCACAGGAGAATCCTTGCATAGTTTACTTGATTCTAGAAAAGTTTCATCCCAAGTTTAGGACTACCCCCAATCATGCCATTTACCTTTAAAGTGATAGGCTAACATTGTGGAGCTTCAATTAAAAAAAAATTGTCAAATTTCGATATCTGAACTACATTAGTAGTGTTCATTTTGACAAATAAACACCCTAGAATAAAAAAGTTTGGAAAGTTACACTGCCAATGGCAAGTTATGCATGAATAACAATTAAAACTTGGAGCGAGTTTAAATAGCATAGGTATACACACAGTAAGTCTGTGGGAGAAAATGGGCGGGTGAATCCGATCAACTTACGATTCTCACTTTTTTAAAGCACTAAAAATCATTTTGAAATACAATTTTTTTCAGGGCGTCATATTTAGACCTTATCAAAGACAATGGTAGCATGGGGAATCATGTAGCTCAGATTTTTTTAACTGTGGTAGAAGTTAGCCAATACCTTTAAGGCATGTGGCTACAGCGTAGAAAAAGGTTTTCTACGTAATTGGAAATATGTACTATTATTTGACATAGATTTGACATAAATTTGATATAGTTGTGACATAGATTTGACATAGAACTTTTGAACCATTATTTGACATAGATTTGACATAAATTTGACATAATTTTAACAGAGATTTGATTTAGCATTCTTGAGCTATTATTTAACATAGATTTGACATAGATTTGACATAGTTTTGACATAGATTTGACATAGCATTTTTGAACTATTATTTGACATAGATTTGACTTAGATTTCACATAGTTTTGACATAGATTTGACATAGCATTTTTGAACTATTATTTGACATAGATTTGACATTAATTTGATATAGTTTAGACATGGATTTGACATAGCCTTTTTGAACAATTATTTGACATAGATTTGACATAAATTTGATATAGTTTTGAAATAGATTGGACATAGCATTTTTGAACTATTATTTGACATAGATTTGACATACTTTTGACATAGATTTGACATAGCATTTTTGAACTATTATTTGACATAGATTTGACATAAATTTGACATAGTTTTGACATAGATTTGACATAGCATTTTTGAACTATTATTTGACATAGATTTGACATAAATTTGACATAGTTTTGACATAGATTTTACATAGCATTTTTGAACTATTATTTGACATAGATTTGACATAAATTTGACATAGTTTTCACATAGATTTGACATAGCATTCTTGAACTATTATTTGATATAGAGTTGACATAGTTTTAAAATAGATTTGACATAGCATTTTTAAACTATTATTTGACATAGATTTGACATAAATTTGATATAGTTGTGACATAGATTTGACATAAATTTGACATAGTTTTAACAGAGATTTGATTTAGCATTCTTGAGCTATTATTTAACATATATTTGACATAGATTTGACATAGTTTTGACATAGATTTGATATAGCATTTTTGAACTATTATTTGGCATAGATTTGACATAAATTTGTCATAGTTTTGACATAGATTTGACATAGCATTTTTGAACTATTATTTGACATAGATTTATACATAAATTTGACAAAGTTTTGACATAGATTTGACATAACATTTTTGAACTATAATTTGACATAGATTTGACATAAATTTAACATAGTTTTGACATAGATTTTCCAATTCCATTTTTTTCTACTTATTTATTTACTAATGTAAAATGGAATTTTTTTATGTCTACTTTGATATATAATGTGTAATTTTGGTTTTAAATGTTATTTGTGTATTTTATGTATGTATTATGTTTTTTAATTGCGCAGGGCCCCTTGGCAGAGCAGTTTTTGTAACTGAAAGGCTACCCTGTTGAAATAAAACGGAAATAAAGAAATAAATAATAAAATATCTTTCCTGGTCAGCAAACTATGAAAAGGATACTATCGAGAAAGGAAAACTCGTGAGAGATGCAAACAAATAGTCGTAGAATTGAAAGTGCAACTCATTAAATAAAAATAAAATCTTTTCCCCATGAGAAATTAATTTCACATCATCATGTCGACAATGTCGTGTGGACACCGTATTCATTGTTGTTTGTTATATGTGCACTATCTTCTAGGTGTTGTCATGCTTACTGTACTCGTTTTAACTGAGTCAGCGTTTCATTTTTTGTATTGTTTTTGTGTGTCTAATTATGATTTGATTCATGGTCGAAACCAAATACTATTTAAAGGTAAATGTTGGGGGTAGTCATCAACTTGGGGTGAAACTATTATAGAATCAAGTAAACTGTGCAAGGATTTTGCTGTGAAAATTTGGTAGTCAAAAGTTGACTCGTTCCAAAACAACTTCCATCAGTATGCCTTCTGACAGACAAATCTGTTGTGTAGCAGTCTATGGGATTTATTTCTCTCGAGCGCAAGAGAAACAAAATGCTAGTATGTTCATGGTTGATTCGGTCTAAGTAAACAAATTCAAGATAACCCCTTCCAGCCAGGATGTCCACACTCCAGCTGGTGTATCCATTGATATATCTTTCAACTAGTTTGGTTCGAGAGGCATTTTGTATTTTTCCTAATCATGTCACTGCCCTTTAAAAGGGTATAATGGCAAGATAAGAAGCAGTCCTTAAATTAGGACTCAATGTTACTACAGCAACTGTGAAATTTCCGTGGTCAAATACTTCCTCTTTATTTTACATTTACAGTGGTGTGATATTCAAATTTGTTCCATAGACCGTAGCTTTGTATGGATTTAATTTCTATCAGGGTTTTGTACATTAATTTAGTACTGGTAAATGCGTGCTTGTTTTTCCATCAAACAAATTAAGGACAAATCCGTTCAGTTAGGATATACAGTCTAGCAGCTTGATTCTTGAGATATTTTTGACTTCTCCTAATCATGCCACTTACCTCTTTTGATTATATCTTGAGGAGATCGAATTACCTCTTTGATGTCCTTGTTCAATCACTATCATAACGTTTGTTGTCGTTATGTATTGTTTATGTATTTATATATGCATGTATGTATTTATTCATCTATTAATTTATTCATTTATTTATTTTATTTATTAATGTAATCATATATCATTCGTTTATTTATTATTCTTTATCTCTTAATTTGTTATTATCAATTAATCACATTTATTTATTCACTCATTGATTTATGTATTTGATGCTGTGTCACAGAACGAACAATTTTGCGATGATCCCGAGAGGGACGGAGTGCCGGACGGTGTAGCCCATAATCCCATGGCTCCAAATCAACAAAACGACAGATGCGACCACAAAAGCACGTGGCAAGTGAGTATCATTTAGTAGATGTTTGTACAACCGTATAGTTTTTGTTGTTGGTGATATTAAAGGCGGGGCATCTCTTTTGCATGCCTAAAAATTAACATTGTGTAAATGCAATGGCAATTAGAAAAAAATGCCATCTTGGAACCTTTAGCAAACTATAGGAGCTGGAAACCGTTAGACTCTCATTTGAATTTACCATAGAACGTACACTAAACGGCTATTGTTTTTCTTTCGCTTATTTCAAATTCTAGGTAATTACTAACCCCCAGATTTCACAGACATGCCCTTCACCAATAGCCAATGATTAAACGCACATAATAATCGTTTTGAACGGCATTTTTTTTTCAGGGCTTCATTTTTAGACTTCATCAGAGATATTGGTAGCATTGGGAATTATGTAGCTCAGATTTTTTTTTAAACTTGGAACTTGTTTTAGGATGCCTTTAACTTTGAAGTTATTAGAGAGTGTTTGTAATTTGTCTTTCATCATGGGAGAACTACGTGCATTTTAAGTCATTGTGAAACAAAAATATCACATGCTAACTCGGGTGTGGATCGAACCAACGACCTCCTGGTTGCTAGTCAGGCGTCATACCACTAGACCAAGATTGGCTGATGAGCATAGACTAATATTGATAGGTTCTTATCCACCATACAGATGCAAACAACTGATCATTGTTAGAAATAATTTATTAATTAAAGGCAAGGTTCACCCTGACATCAAGTTTGTTTTAACAAAAGCAGAACAATGAGAGAAACATATTGATGAAAGTTTGGCGAAAATCCACCAAAGAATAACGGAGTTATGAGGTTTCAAAGTTTTAAATTTGTGACGTCACATGCGAGCAGCTCCCAATATGTCATGTAATATAAATTCCATAAATTGCCATTTTTTAACGGTTCATAATAACTGAATGGGTTTTTTTCGTAGAAACATGTATGAAATGATGTTTCTGATAATATATTGAATGCACAGGTAAAGTCATTTTCAAATTTCTGAGAAAACGGCACTTTTATGGAATTTATATCACATGACATATGGGGAGCTGCTCGCATGTGACGTCACAAATTTGAAACTTTGAAACCTCATAACTCCGTTATTCTTTAAAAATGTTTTTAATTTGCCTTTCATGACCCGTGACTAGTAAGCGGAAGGTAATGGGGTATAGATCCCTACCCGAGTCAGCCTGGATTTTTTTTTAACAGTGACTCAAAATGCACTTAGTTTAGTGCTCTATCACGTCGTAAAAGGAAAATTAAAAACACTCTTTAGTTTTATTCTACCGACACAGTAATAAATTATCTTTAACTGTGAAGTCCTGAGAAGGAAGTGATAGAGTCACCCATCCGTGTACGATTATTATTTTTCACTATGATGTAGTAAATTGAAATGTAGGACCTTGTAGCTGAACTTTAGCCCATAGGAAATTCCTGAAATAAATCTGGGTATGATTTTGCGTATTTTGACGCCGTCATCTTGAGAATAATTTATAGCAATGTAAAAAATATCGACTATGTAATCTTTCCTTGGCGATTGTTTTTATACTAAACTGACAAAGCGAGTAGGAATACACATCCTATGGTAGGATGTGTATTTCAAAACCAGTAACTGGTGGCAACGTTTCTCGTTACGCCTTTCTGCCGGGCATATGCCTATGTTAGGAGAAACTGAACTGTCCAGAGATATCAGTTGTTATCACCACGGGGAATGCATTGTTGAAATTTAATAAAAAGATATCATCCTTCTCAACCACTCTTGACCTCACTACACATGGCTTCCCTTGAAACAGAGAATAAATTTTCAAACTACTCTTGTTTGTCTACAGAACACTCAATAACCAGGCTCCAGAGTACTTACGCCATTGTCTGAATTTATATACACCCACCAGATCACTTAGGTCAGGTAGTGACCCTCTCCGTCTCACATATTCAGTTACTCGCACATTAGCCGGTGATAGAACATTTACGGTGCCAGCTTCAAAATACTGGAATGATTTTCCACTTACAATAAGACAGTCTTCATCAATAACTATTTTCAAAAATGCATTAAAAACCCATCTTTTTAGCAGTTTGTAGTTTTAAGATTACGGACCACAAAAGCACGTGGCAAGTGAGTATCTTTAGTAGATGTTTGCAACGGTAATTGTTGGTGATATTAAAGGCAGAGCATCTCTTTTGCTTGCCTAAAAATTAATATTGTGTAAATGAATCATGGCATTTAGAAGAAAATGCCATCTTGGAACTTTAGCAAACTATAGGAGCTGGAAACCGTTAGACTCTCATTTGAATTTACCATAGAACGTACACTAAACGGCTATTGTTTTTCTTTCGCATATTTCAAATTCTAGGTAATTACTGACCCCAGATTTCACAGACACGCCCTTCACCAATAGCCTAAGGACATGAATTATCTTTTCCTGGTCTGCAGGGATGTTTGCAAATGAGATCCACTGCCTTTAAAAGCATACAATAGATCTTTGATCTTCAGGAAACTTTAAGACACTATGCAGTGTGTATAAAAAAAATAAGTAGACGCTTAGAAAAAAATTATGTATTTTTATTTGTGATTTTGAGATTATTTTTTGATATGAATATTTACCTTGGATCTAAGGTATCTGATGACACTGTTGGTATTGAAAGTATTTCACGCATGAGTGAGCACAACCCGCTTTTGTGCAATCGGCCAAAATGCATTTGCGCACAGAATTGTGCC
>JZLH01S0295957.1:48109-64483 GCA_001188425.1 Eucidaris tribuloides | reverse complement strand
CCCCCAGCCTACGCCCTTGTGTAAGTAATGTCAGTAAGATTTTTGTGTGGATGTTATGCTGCAATTGACAAACTTGCTGAATATGATGATACATGTACATGTATATGGTTAAATTACCTTAGTTAAAGGGTCTACTTTTCATAAATATCTGTACTATGCAAACATTATGTACAATGTATAGTTCCTCAGCCATAAACTTAGCAGATATTGGGAATTATTGGAAAAATATATACAATCGTAATTTGACTATGTTATTATGCCAAAACTTATAACACACCTAAGTCAGACAAAAACACCAGCTTTTGTTTTAAAAAAAAATGGTACTTGCACTATTCTGGAGTAGTCTGGAGTATATTACATGTATGTTTTAGATGGAGATAATCTTGCAAACTCTTTCAAGTGCCTCTCTTTTTTACTGCAGAAATAAGACAAGTGGCGGAATTGCTTCAAATAGAGCCCGGCCGGGACATACCAAAGACTTAAAAAAAATGGTACCTTCTGCTTTCTAGCCAGGCGCTCGCCATTTTAGAATATAGAGGAAGGCAATGATGGCACTTATGTTATGCAGGGCCCACTGGTAGAAAAGTCTTTTTGACTGAAGTAGCTACCCTGGGTAAATGAGGCATTATTATTATCATTATTGTCCCTGCCGAACGAAATTCAAGAGGGGACTATGAAATGGGCCCCGTACATGTGTGTCTGTATGTGTCCGTTTGTGCATGATATGTTAAAATATGTTACTTCTACATATTTCAGCTGATTTTGATTCTGTTTGGTTTATCTGATAGGGCTTGTTGGAGGCTTCCAAACCTCTACACTTAATTCTGAAATTAATTATGCAAATTTATGCAAATTTTTCTAAAAATTAATGACAAATGCTACTTCTACATTTCACCGCAGATTTCAATTCTGTTTGGTTTATCTGAAAGGGCTTGGTGGGGGCTTCCAAACGTCCACACAGTAATTCTGAAATTCATTAATTATGCAAATTTATGCAAATTTATACGAAAATGCTAACTTCAACATCCATGCCATTCCACAGATCTACACTTTCGGCGGGGACATACATTACGCATCGCGTAATTTACTGATTCACTTGTTATATTTTGATTTCAATTCTCTGTATACTGCAACATAATGGTAAAAATATTTGTATTGTTATTGTACGGACGTACCAATTGTTTTCTTGGTGTTAAATCACTTTAAATGGAATAATAAATTTGTTGTTTAATTGGTTTACATAAAATAGACGTATTGTATTTTGATATGGTTCCAGATTTGGAAAGGAAAACAGTTTTACGGCTTTTGTAAACTATGGTAAATACTTATACACTTAAGTTGCCATTTTCTGCAATATATATACAGGTAATTTATAGCAATTTCCTCCTTTTATTGCAGGAATTGGTTTATTTTCTTTAGTACTGTATTGTACAAAAAGTATGGACACACTGAACATTACATACCCTAAATGTGGTCTAAGATACAGAGACTAGACATCAGAACAAAAAGTGTATTAGTAGGAACTTCCATTGTTATTTCAGTACTGTATTATCTTTTATTTTGCTGATACACAATGTCACAATCGCCAAGGTACGAACAAAAATAAATGAAAGCTTACTAAAGGTGGAATATGATGGTGGCCGTGATACAGGTGTAGAATTCTGATAGATTATATACTGTATAAAATCATTTTACACTTAGAGAAATGTAGTACATACTGTGCCAAGTTTTGGTTTAAGTCTACATTCACAGTATTCCCTGAGATACAAAACCAGAATTAAGCTCTTTGTATTCATTCATTCATCTGTGAACTATGCACTCTGAAATTGTTTTGCTATAATAGGGTGTTGGCACGTATCCTGCTTTTTAAATGAGTATCTATATCAGTGTTGTAACAAAACTCTATATTGTACATGTGGTATTAAATTGGGTGATTAAATAGAAATTAACACAAGTCAAAGTTTATAATTATAGAACATACAGGTATTTTGATTACTGAATGATATTTCTGCAATACGTAGTTGTCTACATCTCCATTCGATTCGAAATTTGCTTAATCCTACGAACCAATGATAGAAACAAGTTCATCAGTACACATATCAGCCAAGTGCAGTTCGTGTACAAAGTCATGTATATCAAAGTCCAAGTATAGTTTTGGTCAATCAGACAAATTTTTCATCAATCTTTCACAAAGTATTCTGTTGGCACACTGGACATCAAAAAAAAAATCACACCACTGAAAATTATTTCTAGTGACAAATTGTGATGTTCAAATTATCAGAGAGCCGGTAGCAGTATGTACTACGTCAGTATGGGAAATGCCGGGGTAACCCCCCCCCCCCGGCCATTTTACATTTTTGAGTAGTTTCTTTTACATGGAATAGTTTTAAGCGAGTGATTTTCAGGATACTGATAGATCATATATCGAGAAAACATAATTCTGTGCATATGATTATTTTACTTTATATTGTTTTTACGCAAACTCAACGCCTTTGAGCTATCTGGTTTAACATTTATCAAAACTGTACTTGGGCTACAAGTTATCATGTGAGGACTTACAAGTTCAATGACAATGTTGGGGCAGATTTTGCTGAAGTACAATGCAGTAACTATTCACTCACAAAGAAATCAATTGTGGGAGTACTGGCAGTGGTATTATATCAGCACTATTTCTTTTGTGTTCTTATACGATTTTATACAGCCATTAATTACTATTTATGTGCAATGCAATTGTAATAAAGCTGACTGCCTTGAAGTATTATGATGACAGTTCGTTGTTGCAGTACATGTATGATTTATGTTTCTTTGTAATACGTGTTGTGTTACTTATTAATAAAGTGACGGGGATTTGACTGTTCTTCAAAAATTTTGCCCCCTATTGTTGTAGATTTGGCTAGTAAAAAAGGGGCGAGCAAGAAATGCATTTTGTCGTCGTCGGACCCCTGCCCCACGCTTGTTGGATGTTGTTAAACAGTTTGACTGGTAAAAAAAAAAAAAAATAGCAGGAAAGATTTTCCCGACGGATTTCGCCCCTCCTAAGATTTTATACAGGCGCCGCCCCTGAGTAAAAAGAAAATGTTACCGTGTCACAAAATAATGTGCACATAATTGTGCATTTTTTTTTCATTCAGTGGAGCTTAGATTTACCTGAGACTTCAAAAGGATTTGAGGGGGGAATTCAATATGGTAGGTCTGTGCTGCAGGTCTGACCCCCACTTCCACCCCTAAAATCCATTCAAATCACTTTTGATAATCCCTTGTTTCAGAGCATCATAGTATTCATTTAATTGTCGTACTGTAGCGTCCCCTTTTTTGCTTGCCGGCAAAATCACAAGTTTTGGCGACCCTATTTTTTTGTTCGTGCCCTCTCCCAGTTTTACCCTGAAGTGGCATATACCTGAAAGTGTATTTCAGCAGGTCCTGAACACATGTTTCGGCAAATGGTTGATTGAAATGTCTCACAAATCTTTGCGGAATTAATGAGTTTTGATGTAAGTCACCGTATACCGAAGAAACTTAAAACACACACACACACACACACACACACACACACACACACACACACACACACACACACACACCACTTTTTCAAGCTGCATGATAACAGTGGAATTGGATAAATTGCTTAGCGGCTTACTCTGTCTTATTTTTAATCAAACAAAAAATGAAAATATATGCGTTTTTTAAATTCAAAAAGATGCATCCAATATCCCTCCACTTTTCAAGGAAAAATAATTTCAAATCATTTGCAAATTTCTTCAAAATGAGCATAAGCGATTCTTACCACTCTATGTATAATTTTTTCTTCAAAATACTATCAAAATTATCTTCACAACACATTAAATGCGTTTCTACTGGTCTACTTTCCCCAAAAGTTGTCGACTATGTCGACTACATCACGATTGTCAATGTAACAGATATATGTTGGTGTGCAAGGGCGCCGGAAGCGGGGGGTCAGAGGGGGCACTTGCCCCCAAATAAAATTTTGGGGGGCAAAACGAGTTTTTGCCCCCCCCCCCCCATGTGCCCCCTGAAAGGTAAAAAATAATTAATCAATTACAGTATTAAAGACCAAAATGAGCAATAAAGGCAATTTTTCTTGTATGAATATTGTCTATTTCATAACTGAAAAATGCAAAATTTTCGCCCCTCACGGGGCACTTACACTTCAAAATAAATTTAGTGTATAGATGGTGGCCTCTCGTCCTTCGACGAGTGTGCCCCCGTGAAACATACCGTTAGTAAACCTTTTCATTTTCCCTTTCTTCTAAGTTTTCTAGCAATATAAGAATATTTTTCATTGCTCGAACAATGCGGTCACGTTTAAGCTTTTAATGAATGCATTTCAGACTAAAACCGAATGGCAAAGTGAATATGGCTCACCAATGTAAATGATATCTCTCTTGCTCGAAGAATATATTGGTTAATAAGTGCACATCACTTACATACATTGTACGTTCATGAGAAATGCAAATTTACGATGATTCTGAGCTCTCGCTGTGGTCGTTCGCGTATATAAATGTGTATAAATAAATGTTTCTGAAAGGATATTGCATGACAAATATGACTTCTGTTATTTAAATATAAATAATACAAAAATTAATTGATCACACGTGAAAATCTGTATACATTGTGAAGCGCTCGCTCGTTTTGCTCGTACTTAGTAAAATGAATATTTTTCATAAGTTATATGTTTAATTCCCTAGAAATTTGTTTTTTAATGCCCTATAAACGTGACTGCTACACTATATTTTTACGAAAAGTCCCTATTTATCAAATATACATTTAAAATATGTGTTTACCATGCCTAGAATCACGTCTTTTCTATGTCTTTTCAAAAATTTCCTGCCGTGAGAAGGGGAATCCCCCTCGCACACCCTCCCCGACACCCTCCCCCGCTCGGTTGATTCGCTCTCTTGCAAGTATACCCAATCTCCAGTGAAAATATGTATTTACCATGCCTAGAATAAAACGTCTTTGCTATGTGTATTTCAAAAAGTTCCTGTGGGAGGGATACCACCCTCGAATTGTACGACTACTAAATTCCAGTTTGCCACATATTTCCTGTACGTCTTTTTGAAAACCTGACTACACAATCCCAATTATCTTTATAAAATATACCTTTAAAATATGTATTTACCATGCCAAGAATCACGTATTTTCTATGCGTATTTTCAAAAAGTCCAATCGTGGGAGGGGTATCCCCTTCCACCCCCAAGGTCGCTTCGTTTCCTCGGAAGTATGACTACCCAATTACAATTTTTCACATACTTCCTCTACATCTTTTTGAAAAAAAAAACTGACTACAATGGTTATCCCTAGTAATTTTCAGAAGGTTCACCTTTAATGATAATATGTATTTACCATGCCTAGAATCGCTTCTTTTCTATGCGTATTTTCAAAAATTCCTACCGTGGGAGGGGGTATCCCCCTCCCATACCCTCCCCCCGCTCGGTCGCTACGCTCCCTCGCATGTTTCCGTCAAGCCAATAGAAGACCCCCTAAAATTTCTGCTCTAAAACCGCGCCTGCCCACACCCTCCCCTGGCCCCACTCGGTCGCTTCGCTCCCTCGCCGAGGATCTCACACTGTCATATAAAATGTGCCCCCATCGAGATTTTGTCCCTCCAAAACTAAAAGTGTTCCGGCGCGCCTGTTGGTGTGCATGTATGTATGTTTGTGCACAAATTATCAAGGAGACGGGGTTTTTAGGCACACCCTGCCGGAGATTGCGGAAAGCTATAACATGAAGGGACCTTTATCGTTTGATTTGGGGCGGGGGAGATTGACGGACAAAACCAAGAGCTGATCCTACTCGCAAGGAGTGTTTGTTTCGACGAGGGGATAACCCATGTATGATTTTTTTTTTAATCACAAAGTAAAATGGTGATTACCAATGAAATGGGTCTTTAAACTGTCAATGAAAAGTGTAAGATTTTCCTATTAAGGAAATTATTATAATTAATAGTATTATTATTATAATCAATCAATCAATCAATCAATGTAATTTAGTTTCACTTCAATCGCGACGCAACCAGTTGTGTGCCTCGTTTGCTAAATCACTGCCAACTTCCAGACTACGAGACTTACTTCCAGAGGTCAGACCCAATACAACGTATCATCTGAGAAATCTAAATCGTTTCCCAACGATGAAGTGCAAAACGGAACGATTTAAGAACAGTCCCATTCCCTCCATGATCCGTATTTTGAATGTGACCAGCCAAACAGACTCTTAACTATAATCATTGAGACTGTTCAGTTTATAGTTTATATTTGGACGTTCTTGTTTTATATGTGTGTGTGTGTGTGTGTGTGTGTGTGTGTGTGTGTGTGTGTGTGTGTGTGTGTGTGTGTGTGTGTGTGTGTGTGTGTGTGTGTGTGTGTGTGTGTGTGTGTGTGTCGTGTCGTGTGTGTGTGTGTGTGTGTGTGTGTGTGTGTGTGTGTGTGTGTGTGTGTGTGTGTGTGTGTGTGTGTGTGTGTGTGTGTGTGTGTGTGTGTGTGTGTGTGTGTTTGTGTGTGTGAGTGTTTGTGTGTATGTTTTAACGATTATTGAATGAAATTGAATATTGTGTAATAGTACATATACGGATTCAATTATTATGCTGTAAGTGTTGATACATTGTTATATTACTCAATTCCAGTATGATGTGCATTTTCTTAGTGCTAAATCAAATCAAATATTGCCAAATAGACTCAAAATTATAATTATGCTGTCATAAATGTAGTAGAATTGCTAAATGTTAAATTCCGGTACACACGTGTGATTACAGCATTATGCAGTTACCTCATTAGATGCCTTTTTATACATGTATTTGATTTAATTGAAATACTTTAAACTATATTTCGTGCTTACATTGCAATGTTATATTGAATTATATTTTTTATACCAAAAAGTCATATATAATTATACCGTACGAATATATTTCTATTTTAGCCTCATTGCAACAGTATATAAATTATTAAATTAATTATTTTTGTACATATGAATGATAGCACACCAATAGTACTCACTGCTAATGTATTTTACAATTTTACCTTTTTATATAGTTAATAGTTTTTCTACATATTGTAGTATTTTATATACTGTATTTTAATATTTACTGCAAATGTTTTTTTCCTACTATTTTAAAGATGATTACTTAAGTTGTGCAATATTAGGAAGATTCAATCTTTTTATTATGCTATGTTTACATGTATTTTATGTTCTTTTTAAATTTGTAAAAATTCGCCACAATTCGGTCGATGACCGCGATGGCAGTTTTGTTGTTTCTTAATAAACCATTGATTGATTGATTGATTGGTGTAACCGGACAGGGTGAAGGGAGCTAATGCCCTATAATGTTTGATTAGGAGTTCTGTAAGCACATTTTGGTAATTTATGGCATGGTACATATTTCATACGCCCTGGGAATGTATCGACAATTAAAAAAGGGATTCTTGTCACATCGAACCTTGTGTATCAGATCGCAGAAAACATATTATTTCCCTGCTAGAAAATGTATTTGCATTGAGGGACGTTGATCCATGAGTCTGATCTTTCTGCTGAGGTATAATTCAGATAACCTTAACACCTTATTAACGCTTTGGATGCTGTAATGTAAAATAAAGTCGAAAATTTCGGGGTCCCCCCCCCCGAGATTTTTCATTAATTAATCACAAAAAAACCAAAGACATTCAGAATCTGTTATTGGTGTGATATGACCTTTGGGCATAAAGCTTTCAAATAAAAAAAAATGCAAATGAATCAGACAAGACTTCAAGCCACCGAGTAAAAGAAATGAATAATCGCTGTGCATGATTACAGACTATTATACTAAAATTCAGGATTTTGCACATGTGGATGAATCGTTTGGCCTTGAAAGCCGGATAGAAAATAATTGTCCAGCGACTACACGGGTTTGAAATATTTAGATAAGTCAAGTTTATGATATTATTGTCTACTTGACGAACCTCTGTACATCCGATGAAGATGTGTTGTAAGATCAAACTTTTTGTGTTCTGAAGGGAGCAAGGTCGATGTACTTAAACAAAATACACAATAATTAATTTGAAGTACGATTGCTTTTCTAGATAAAATCAAATAAATCATATTGTACATGAGACCTATTGTTAGAAATTTCAAGGATAAAATGAATAATTTCGATGAATGATTACACTTCATTGAACATATGAATGGATCACTTAAAGATTGGGTTATTGATTTGCACGTCAAAAAACATCTATATGAATCATCATATCCAATGTGAAGATTAATATAAATAAACACCTCTCATAGAAGCTTGGGGTAAAATATTGAGTTTTGGTTAAAATCTGGACGGTTAAACTTCATCCTTTTTCCATTTGCTCAGGAGCAAATTTTAAAAAATCCGCGACGTCAAACGTGCACGTGCCGTTCCAAAATGGTCCGATCAGCCGTTAGCCAACGGTCGCGCAGGGGATAGCCGATTCACCAATCAGGGCGCTCCGCTCGTCTTGCTACGGTGCACAGTAACCGTGATTCGCATTTTGAGCAAAATTGAAACTCACAGAAAGAACAACATTCTGGTAACATGTCGTTATTAGTTTTTCTCATAAAACAACAAATTCATGACGTATGGATCTCAGACTTTCAACACACCATTTGTAAGTACTAAACTACCGTTTGGTATTGATAATGAAGGGAAGTAATGGACTTGCAAATCAATAACCCAATCTTTAACCTCGAAGATAAGTCACCTATTTACACTTTGAAATATACAGATAAGTCAACAGAATGTGGCCTTGTGTCTATAATCTACTGGATGGACATATTTTTGTACGGCTTTTGTCTTGGCTGTCTTTAACCTATCGTCAAAAGTACTTTGCTCCCAAACTGATGCGCGATAGATGGCACCCGACGATGTTTCTTTGTAGATCTTCTCTGATTTGTTGGTTTTGATTACTTCTACTTTTGCTTTATTTTGGTTACTTCTACTTGAAAGATTATGCCCCGGTGGTCAGACAAACCAATTAAACGATCAAATACGGAACGCAGTAGAATAATGAGTCACTTTAGATGTGAACTGGTGAATATACAAATGAGGATACCTTATTTTTCCAGTCTTTTATTAAATTCATCACATTTATTGGTTACTCCAACAGTGGATGAGAATTAAAACGTTCACTTTGTTGCCTATGGGAGGGGGAGGGGAGGGTAGAAGGGGAGGGAATGAGATTGGGCATGTCCCCATGCACTCAAATGCAAGCCGTACACAATCATTTCAACATATTTACCGATGTTTAACTTCACAGGAAAATTACAGTATTGGAATAAGAAAAGCACACCTTGGGAAACATGATAAATGCGACTTCAAATAAAAACAAACGTATAAGTAATCGATATCACATAATAATCATGGCGATGACAGTATGAATAAAATGAAGGAAATTAATGAGTCATATAATGCTTATACCCGGATTTTTTACTCCATATTCTAATTTAGAATTCAATGTGTATGGTATTCTACTATCCTACAATAACTTATAATACCGCCATCATCAACAACAACAACAGTAGTAGCAATGTCTTAATATATAGGCTTGCGAAACGTCGGTATTGTCATTTTCATTTCAGTTCTGCTAACAAGCCCGATTGTTGCAGCACCGGTAAACATTCCTTCTTGCGTCTCAACAGCATCGTTCCGACATGGTGTCCCGACTTGTGCCCGCATCTTTGATCGTCGTGTTAGTGGGCTTTGCGAACATTTCCTCGCTTTCGGCTGCCCCACTTCAATTGCATCTTTTGGACTACGTGCTGTAAGTTGCACTAATTATTCTTACGAGTTGCATTTGTATTTTATTTACCCTCCCTACTCAAAAGTATTGCAGCAACACATGCATTTTCAGTTGAAAGGGTCTTTCTATAATGACGTCCTAATGAAGTTTATTATTGGAAAATAAGAGATAGTCCAGTCAAAATAGGGTTATACCCACCACAAATTGCAAAAGAATTGATTTTACTGCAGTGCATTTCAGTAAGGTCCACTGAATACCATACTAAAAGTCTCCAAAAATCGTAGCATAGGAAAGTGATCTAATTTGCATAATATGTAAATGAGCTTTCAATGTACAAGGAAATTAACATTTTCACCAAATTTTGCAGCTTAGTGAAAGATTAAAAGAAATTTACTGTCAAGACAGATGTTCTTATAGTCAGGGAACATGATAAGCATATTTCTAAATAAACATTTATAATTTAACCAGCATAATTAGCATAATCAGCTTATTAGCATATATAAAATATGTAAAATGTCGTTTAATTTGAATCCAGAAAGCCAGAAAAACATGAAAAATATACTTTTCCAGGGTTTTCTATGGCGAGGAATCCATTTATGACCCCAGTTTTTCTTTTTGAGTAACGCACGTTTTTTAAAGAACATAATTAGCATAATCTTTATTAGCCTAATTAGCATAATCCGCTAATTGGCATACTATGTAATATGTTGCTACATATACCAGAAGCCCGAAAACAAGGATAACACGACTTTTTGATTGTTTTATAGGATAATGAATCCATTCATGAATCCATTCATGAATCCATTCATGACTCCAGATTTTATTTTTTGAGTTTCTTAAAAAATTTCTTAAAGAGCATAATTAGCACAATGAACTAATTTGCATGTACACAATAAATCTGTAGATGGTTTTAAAAAACACATGTAAATGGAAAGGTTTTTAGGTTTCATGTTTAAAGATTGGTTAGGGATTTGCAAGTCCATTACTTCCTTCATTATCAATACCAACGGTAGTTTAGTACTTACAAATGGTGTGTTGAAAGTCTGAGATCCATACGTCATGAATTTCGTTGTTTATGAGAAAAACTAATAACGACATGTTACCAGAGATGTTGTCTTTCTGTGAGTTTCAATTTTGCTCAAAATGCGACCTTGCGGTTACTGTGCACCGTAGCAAGACGCGCCCTGATTGGTCAATCGGCTATCCCCTGCGCGACATTTGGCTAACGACTGATCGGAACATGTTGGAACGGCACGTGCACGTTTGACGTCGCGGATTTTTTAAAATTTGCTCCTGAGCAAATGGAAAAAGGATGAAGTTTAACCGTCCAGATTTTAACCAAAACTCAATATTTTACCCCAAGTCTTTATGAGAGGTATTTATTTATATTAATCTTCACATTGGATATGATTTCAGCTGATTTGATTCATATAGATGTTTTTTGACGTGCAAATGAATAACCCAATCTTTAAGAAGAGTATCGCAGTATACTTAACATAGTTTCCACCTTGGCAACCTTGATTAATTATCTTCATTACCCTTATTAGCATAATCAGCTAATTAGCATAATATGAAAGATATTGCTATAAGCTTAATACCGGAAGCCCCGAAAACAAGGAGAACAAATTTTCCAAGGGTTTTTTAGGACGAGGAATTCATTTATGACGCCCGTTTTTTTATTTTTGAGTATTGCAAGTCTCTTAGATAGCATAATTAGCATAATGAGCTAATTTGCATATATACAATAATTCAGTAGCTGGTATACATAAACCATGTACATGACCTGGAAAAGTTGCTAAGTGCAAGTTTTATTTTGTCGATTTGTGTTTAAACTTGGTATTTGGAGTAAATTAAGTTTGGTTGACACTTTGACAAACTTGTATTATTATCTTTATTCGCCTAATTAGCAAAATGAGCTAATTTGCATACATATAATAATTCAGTAGCTGGTAACATAAATCATATACATGACCTGGAAAAGTTTTAAGTACATTTTTCTTTTGATTCATGTTTAAAATGGGTATTTGGAGTATTCAGTTTGGTTGACACTTTGGCAAACTTGTATAATTATCTTTATTAGCCTAATTAGCATACTCTGTAATATGTTGCTAAACATAATACCGGAAGCCCGAAAACAAGGATAACTAAACTTTTCGATGGTTTCATAGGATAATGAAGCCATTCACGACGCCATTTTTATTTTTTGAGTGACGCAAGTTTCTTATTGAGCATAATTTGCATAATAAGCTAATTTGCATACACACAATAATTCAGTAGATGGTAACATAAACCGTGCACATGTCCTCGAAACACCGTTAAAGGCAATTTTTTTTCGTCGATTCGTTTTTAAGATGGGTATTCGGAGTAAATATGATTTGGTTGCCACCTTGGCAAACTTGCTCAATTATCTTAATTAGCCTAATTTAATCAGCTAATTGGCATTATATGTGATATGTTGCTAAGCTTCATGCAGAAATCCTAAAAATGAGGATAACACAACTTTTCAAAGGTTTTCTAGGACGGGGAATCCATTTATGGCGCCAGTTTTTATTTTCCAATTATGTACGTTTCTTAAAGAGCATAATTAGCACAATTATCTAATTGGTATACTTACAACAATTCTGCAGATGGTAACATAAATCATGTACATGTTTTGGAAAGGTTGTTAAGTACAATTTCTTTTTGGCAGATTCATGTTGAAGATGGCTATTTGGAGTAAATATAGTTTGGTTGCTACCTTAGCAAACTAGTTCAATTATTTCAATTAGCTTAATTAGCATAGTATGTAATATGCTGCAGAAAGCCGCAACACAAGGATAACGCAACGTTTCAAGAGATTTCTATGATGAAGAATCCAGTTGTCTTACAGAGCATAATGAAAAAATTAGCTATTTAGCATATATGTACTTTAGTAGATAGTAAATATACCATGTACATGGCCGAGAAAAGTTGTTCAAGGAGTACAAGGGGTTTTGACTCCTGCTTTTGATGGGTTAACTTAATTACCACCTTGGCAACCTTTTGCTATTATATTTGTTAGCATAATTAACATGACCAGCTAATTAGCATAATACAGCATAATGAGCTAATTAGCATAATATGTAATATGCTGAAAAGCTTAATGCAGAAAGCCAAAACAAAAAGATAACACTAATTTCCAAGGATTACCTATGGCAGGGAATCCATTCGTCAGATAATGCAAGCGTCTTAAATATCAAGTCATTATTGTGTCAAAGAATACAATTATCATAATGAGCTATTTAGCATAAATTGTAATATAATCTAGTAGCTGATATACCACTTGCATGAACTTTGAAAGTGTTTATTACAACGATTTTGTTGATTTGTGTTCTAGATGGCTACCTTTATTGCCATCTTGGCAACCTTGGGAAATTTGATGGCATTATTAGATTTGAGGCTCATATTAAATATTACGTTAATTAGCTGATTATACTAATTAGACTAATAACGATAATTAACGAAGGTTACCACGGTGACAACCATGGTAAATTTACTGCAATACCCATCTAAAGCACAAATCAACCAAAAAATTGCACTGAACATGTTTTGCAAGTTACATAAATGGTATATGGTACCATCTACTAAACTGTAGTACATATGCAAATAAGCACATTATGCTAATTATGATATTGAAGACACTTACATTATTAGTAAATATAAATTGGTGTCATAAATGGATTTTTCATCATAGAAAACCCTTGAAAAATTGTGCTATCCTTGTTTTCATATTACATATTATACTAATCGTGTGATAAAGATAAAGATAATCAATCATGTTTGCCAAAGTAGTAACCAAACTGAATTTACTACAAATACTCATTTTAAACACGAATCAACAGCAAAACTTGCACCTTTTGAACCACTTTTCCAGGTTACATACATTATTTATCTTACCATGTACTAAATTATTGTATTTACGCAAATTAGCTCATTATGATAGTTATGTTATTCAAGACAAATTCATTACTCATAAATAGATACTGGTGTCACAAATGGTTTCCTCGTCCTAGAGAACCCTTCAAAAGTTGCGTTATCCCTTTTTTAGGGTTACTGCAATAAGTTTAGTGACATATTACATATTATGCTAATTAGCTGATTATGCTAATAATGTTAAGAAAGATAATTAACCAAAGTTGCCAAGGAGGCAACTACACTAAATTTATTACAACACTCATTTTAAACTGGAATCAACAACAAAACTTGTACTTGACGTCTATTCCGGTCGTGTACATGGGTTATTTTACCATCTATTGTATCAAATCATGTATGCAAATTAGGTCATTATGCTAATTACGCTATTTAAGACACATTACTTGAAAATAGAATCCAGTGTCATAAATGCATTTCTCGTCCCAGAAAACAATTCAAAAGTCGTATTGCACATGTTTCCTGCCATTTGGGTTACAAAAATAAATAAATTATACATCGTACATTATGCTAATTAGCTGATTATGCTAATTAGGCTATAAAAAAAGTTGTCCAAGGTTGCCAAGGTAACAACCAAGCTAAATTTACTTTAATAGCCATCTAGAACACACAAATTAATCAAACAAACCTTGTACTTACCAACTTTTCCATGTATCGAAAATTTCTACAGGACTATAGGCCCTCAAGATTGATACTAATTTGCATATTATGGTAATTAAGTTACAATTGTTTATGTAGAAATGTCCTTATCATATTTACTGATGATGAATTTATGTGTTTTGACAATAACTTTTTCTCAATGCGCAATTTAGGTACAAACTTTAGTGAAAAAAATTGAATTTCTTGTACAGTGAAAGCTAATTTACATATTATGCAAATTAGAGCACTTTGTAGACTTTTAGTATGGTGATTAGGAGACCTTACTGATAGTCATGGCAATTGAAACAATTCTTTTGCAATTAGTGGTGGGTTACCCCCTTTTTACGCTATATTGACTAGACTAAGATTATTTCAAAGGAAATCAATGAAAGATCACCTGAGACAACTTATACAGATCATGAAACGTGCCTGCATTGCACACCTTATGAGATTAAGGCCGGGTTTTAGCAGTTGTTAATAAAATTTTAAAATAAAACGCAAAAGGACTTACCCTAGTAAGTCTAGTTCAAAATGTGATTTTAAGTCACTTCTAACATCGGGGCTCATCCCAGCTTCTTTCTTTCTCATTTCTCCTCCTTCCCATTTGTGCAAATGCATCAAAACATTTAATAACATATCACTAGTCTAACCTTACGTTGAAATACATGTACTGTATATCATTCGTTCGTTTTTAACATCACGGAAACAGAAAGCACACATGCACATGCACAACAACAACGATCAAACACACAACACACACACCACACACAACACAAACCACACACACACGACGACACACACACACACACACCACAACAACACATACACACCACCCACACACACACACACACACCAGGGCAGCACACACACACACAACACACAAGGTTTTTCACACACACACACACACACACACACCACACAAACCACACACACACACCACAACACATCACACATACCCATTACCAAGTCGACTAAAATTTGGAACTATAAGTAGATGATTGGCAATGTGTGTATAAGTGATAATGTACATGTAGATACAAAGAAACAAGTATATTATAAGCAGCATAAAAAGAACGTCTTGCGTTGTCCTTTTTCAATGAAGCAATTTTATTTACAGACAGTGACAGTTTCTTAACATTCTACTATTTATATACGAATAACTGATTTTACATGTGTCATCATATTACTAAAGTTATTGGACGCAGTCAATTGCAATAAATGTAATGCATATAGTTGGCACAGTGTCTCTCTCCAGCCTACAGGGTCATTGCAGAAATATTCTAGTCAATATGTCCCTGGACAGTCAATGCAACTACATTATTGTGGGGACATGTTACTCACAAAAATAATTATACAAATGCTCAAGAATAATGATATAACTGAGTATAAGCGCCCCCTTAAGGTGTAGCAGTGTAGCGTTGGTTCCACTCCTTCACTATGCCATCCACCCTAACGACACTTAGCATCGCGCTCACCTTCTCGCCCCTAACCACCACCATTGCATTCCTCAACAAACTCGTCCACTCTATTCTGCACTGCCTATCCCCCCCGCCACACCACCCCCCTCACACCCCGCATCACACACCCCCCCATAACACCCTCATCTACACTAGAGCGCTTATACCACGGCTACACCTCCTCACCCACCACACACTCCCCACATATCTGATCACCTCATGCAATCCCACACCGTCCCCCCACCCTCCCCACACACACTTCTACTCATCTCCACGCCTGCACCCCCTTCATAAACCTCACACTCACTCAACACGACTCTCTGCTCACTATCGACTTGGTCAAAACTGTACAACCACACGCCGCGCCCCACCCCCTCACCTACGCCCCCCCCCCCCCCACACCACCCTCCTACGCCCACACCTCCCGACCGGTTAGGGTCGCCTGCACTTGACTACCCCCCAGCGTCCCACCACTCAACAGGCACCTCAAACCCAACTGTGATCTAGCCCCCTCGCCGTAACACAACAAACCTCCGATCCTTGCCCGATCCACGAACCACACGCGTAACGACGCGCGT
>JZLH01S0295957.1:25354-42556 GCA_001188425.1 Eucidaris tribuloides | reverse complement strand
ATGATACTCCCACGGTTAGAACTTTTTGAAAATACGCATAGAAAAGACGCGATTCTAGGCATGGTAAATACATATTTTAAAGGTATACCTTCTGAAAAATCTATTATGATATCGTTGTAGTCAGTTATTTTTTTTTCAAGAAGATGCAGAGGAAGTATGTGAAAAACTCTTATTGGGTAGTCATACTCCGGGTAAACGAAGAGACTGGTGGGTGTGTGTGAAGGGGATACCTCCCACGATTGGAACTTTTTTGAAAATTGCATAGAAAGAACGTGATATTAGGATTGCATGTAAATACATATTTTAAAGGTATATTTTATAAAGATAATTGAGGATTGTGTAGTCAGGTTTTTCAAAAGACGTACAGGAAGTGTGTGACAAACTGTAATTTTGTAGTCATATTATTGAGGGTGGTATCGATCCAAAGGAACTTTTTGAAACTACAGCATATAGCATAAGACATTTTTATTCTATGGCATGGTGAATACATATTTTCATGGAGATTGGGTAGAATTCGAGAGAGCGAATCAACGAGCGGGGGAGGGTGTGGGAGGGGCTATACCTCCCACGGACAGAAATTTGTCAAAATATACATAGAAAAGACGTGATTCTAGACATGGTTAAACATATTTCTAAAGGGTAATATTTATATAAATTAGGGACTTCATATTAGAGTGTAGCAGTCGCGTTATAGAGCATTTAAAAACAAATTTCAAGGGAATAAACAATATACTTATGAAAACTATTCATTTTACAAAGTAGAGCAAAGCGAGCGGCGATTTACATTGTATACAGATTTTCACGTCTGATCTATTAATTTTTGTATTACGCTATATCTAATATAACAAAAATCACATCCTTTAAGAACATAATTATTTAAACATACATTGAAACATATTCTTATAATGTATTGGTAGAAACTTAGAAGAAAGGGAAAAATGAAAAGGTTTACTAACGGTATTGCTTCACCGCGGCACACTTCGTCGAAGACGAGAGGCACCACAAAATTTACTTAGAAGGGTAAGTTGCCCTTGGGGTGAAGTATTTAGCGATTTTTCAGTTGTGGAAATGACAAGTTTTTATACATGTACTAAGAGAATTGCCTTTATTGCTTATTTTGGACTTTAATACTGTAATTGATTATTTTTTTTTACCTTCCAGGGGTACACATGGGGGGGCAAAAACTTGTTTTGCCCCCACCCCCAAAAAATATTTTTTTTTTTTTGGGGGGGGGGGCAAGTGCCCCCTCTTCAATACCCCCCGCCCCGCTTCCGGCACCCTTGTATACACTAAATTTACTTAGAAGTGTAAGTGCCCCGTCAGGGGCGAAAATTTTGCATTTTTCAGTTGTTTTTCAGTTATGAAATTGACAAGTTTTATACAAGAAAATTGCCTTTATTGCTCATTTTGGTCTTTAATACTGTCATTGATTAATTATTTTTTACCTTTCAGGGGGGCACATTGGGGGGGCAAAAACTCGTTTTGCCCCCCAAAAATTTTATTTGGGGGGCAACTGCCCCCTCTGACCCCCCGCTTCCGGCGCCCTTGCTTACCATTTTTGCCTGGAATTTATTATACTGTTTATAAGTGGTATTGCACACAGTGTAGCCAACGCACAAAGAGTAAATGACAATAACATGAATCAAAATACAACAATTATTCGTAACAAATTTGATCAAGTCCACTAGTGTCAGAGTGGACGGGGGGGGGGATTGGGGGCCGTTTGACCCAAAATGTAATTTGGTCATGGTACACAGAGGATAATATTAATAAATTTATGTGTATTATATGTTCGCTTCCGACCCCCAAATAATTTGGCTCATTCGTTTTTGACCCCCCAAATAATATGACTCATTACGTCACTGATCAATAAGAGGGTCACCAGTAGGTATCTCTCCTGATGTTATTTAATCACGATGATTTAAATAATATATGTTTAAAATGTTTCGCCAAAAAGGAAGAGACACTTTTTGTGGAAAGATTTAAAGGCAGGATGTCTCTTTTGCACGCCTAAAATTCAACATTGTGCAAACGCATTGGTATATAGAAGAAAATCTCATTTAAAAACCTTTAGAAAAGTGTAAAGCTAGAAACGCAGTTTTAGTGGAATTATAGTAAATGTTTGACTTCGATTTTATTTTTGGTCTACAGCTCCACACATTTTACCAGTGGTACTAGGGGGTACTAGTTTATTTTTAGACAGTGCACGTAGGTCTCTGTTACGTCCATGCATGTGTTGTACACGCAGATGACCTTGCATTCCTTTCACTGTGTCTGATGCATTCCAGCACAACCTTCTGGTATTACTGGTATGACGTAAGTACTGTAATCAGCCTGATATACCCATGGACCTATATTGTAGTGAAATATAGTGAGATTTGGAACAGTGTGCCTAGAACATACACTACGCAACTATTGGTTTCTCCTCCTTCAGTTTTCCCAGGCAAGTACTTTTTAAACATCCTAAGGGTATGAATAATGTTTTGCTGTGTTATGGGAGGGTTGCAAGTGAGATTCCCCACCTTTAAACATTTAGCAGTACATTGCATGCACCAGTACATCATGTGATATGAATTTCTTTAGGTATGCAAATGATACATTTAATTTGACTGAATTTCTTATTTTTCTTTTCTTCTTCATCATCTTCTTCTTCTTCTTCTTCTTCTTCTTCTTCTTCTTCTTCTTCTTCTTCTTCTTTTATCCTCCTCCTCCTTCTCTTCTCCTTTTCATCTTCCTTTTCTCCTCCCTTTCTCTTCATCCGTTTTTATTTTCCATTTCTCCTCCTCCTCTTCTTACCTTGAAGTTCCCCTTTCTCCCCTTTCTAGTCTCATTCTTCTCTTCCCTCTTCTCTTTCTCGTTCTCGTTCTCGTCCTCCTTCTCCTTCTTCTTCTTCGTGTTTTTATATTTTCTTCTTTGTCTCCTTTTCCTAATGCTGACGGTAAATCTCGAGGAAATTACTTCTGATGTTTTCCTCTCCAGTATTTTATTTGATCTTTTTTTCATTAATGCTGATGGTAAATTACCGTTTCTCAAAGAATATACCTCTGATGTTTTCCCTCCAGAATGTCCAGTATCGGGTTCCACCAGTTAATACCCGTAAATGGACAATTCATGGACTTTGGTAAGTTGTAGTATCAGTATAGTGCGCATGTATGGAAGACATTTAATGTTAATGTGTTAATCTTGAAAACACATCTGCAGAGTTCTACGTGAAAACATTATACATGAGGCACACTTTTCCAGTTTATTGTCGTTGGGTTTGTAATGTTGCTCCTTCTGAGCGTCGAGTTATTAGTTGTTTTACGGTCCCTTAGTATTTCTTTCTATAGTATTCAATTTTGTACATCTTTCACAAAGTTTCACATATACAAGTTAACAAAAGTTTGGTGTAAGTATACCTCATTTAAATTGTACATGTAATTGGTTTTAAACAATGCATTAAAGCAGCTATATCACTGTGACCATTGACCTTTTGACTTTACAATATTATGTCCATCCCAGTTTCATACACACTTGACCCAATTGCTGTGGACACCCACTAACTCACCCACCCATCATCAACATAACAACAGAGGCAAGAGTTTATCTATCATGTACCCTGCATGCAGTGGCGTAGACAGGTCCTCAAACCTGGAGGGGGGAGATTTGCTGTCCAGAGGGTCGATCATAATGCACTTTCAAATTAGCGCGCGTGCACACATGCACACAACACTCCCAACATTGACTCACACACACACACACACACACACACACACACACACACACACACACACACACACACACACACACACACACACACACACACACACACACACACACACACACACACACACACACACACACACACACACACACACACACACACACGCACACTGACACATACACATATACGGTACACACACAAATCACACATACACATATACATAGTTACATACACATCGCGCGTGCACACACACATACACACACACATACAGATACATGTACAGACATACACGCACACGCAGATACATACCACGCCCTTATCAGGTATTTTTCAAAGGGTTTGCGTAAGAAAAGAAAACGGACCTTTGATAGGGGGCCGCGAAACTCTTTTTAATGCGGGGGAGGAGCTACCCGCTCTAGCGGATGAATTCCAGGAGCTCGCCTTTGTTAAATCTTCTAGGGTCCTGGGTGGGGGTCAGGGGCGGAGCCCCCTGAAGCTCACGGCTTTTAGCAGTTTCATGAGGTGATTTTTCACTCTCTGCTGGCATTATTATTTCTCTGTGTGTGAAGTGGACAGTCAGCAATAATTACACCCCACCACAATCTGAAAGTGGCGTGCGTTTTAATTTTGGGAAATTCATCCGAAGGTACAATTTCATATTCTGAAATGGTTATAGCAGGCCATTAAAAAACATGGTGATGATTTGCGGGGGTCAGGGGCAGGGCCCTGGGAAGCGGGGGTGCTGGGGGTGCCTGCAAGAAGACGTGTATGTCTATTTTTCTTCAAATTTGGCCGCTGAGCGACTTTTCGGCTCCTGATTTGGCCGCGAAAATTTTTCGCCGACACCCCCTACCCCCCCCCCCACTGAGCGCCTTTTCGGCTGTTGATTTGGCCGCAAATTTGGCCGTGAAAAATTTTTTGGCCGCGAAAATTTTCCGCTGACAGAAGATAGGGGATCAGAAATACGAATTTACTAAGGGAATAAAGGTGACACGATGACGATAATAATAATAATAATATCAATTAATAGTTATAACTATAATGATGAGGATGATAATGATTTCATCGACAAATTTGCTCTCAGCCAATCAGATGAAAGGATTTTAGTAGCTTATAGGCCTAACAGTTGTCGTTGTCAGTGAAAATCATCGACATACCTCTTCATGAAACGCTCCCAGATCTTCCCTAAAGCTACATAATTTGTCTAATTAGCCAGAATAAGGAATTGAAAGTGGATGAAATATTCGGATTAGTTTGTCTCTATTAGGGGACTCAAAATGTAGATTTTAACGGTGAAAATGATTTTTTTTTCTTACCCGGGAGGGGAAACCCCAGCCAAAAATGTATACTTATAAAGAGGAAATGAGATCCTCCCTAAGCTGTATAATATGACTAATTAGCCAGAATAAAGTATTGAAAGTGGATGAAATGTTCGGATTAATTTGTCACTAAAGGGAGCCAAACATATAGATTTTAAAGGTGAAAATGCATTTTTTTTTTGGTCCTGGAAGGGAAAACCCCACCCAGACCCTCCCCAAAGCTATCCCAATTGTCTAATTACCCACACTCCCCCGATTGAAAAGAGTATGAAGTATGAATTAATGTGTCGCTATTTGGGCCAAAATGTACAAATAAAGCTAATGTATCTAGGCCCATCTTCAAAACGTATTTTCACCATGCTTAGAAAACGTGCCCTATTTTCGATGTTTTTGTTTTGTTTTTTCTTCAAAAAGTCCGTACACCCTCGTGACCCTCGCATGTTTCCGGTACAGCCCCTTCAACATTGTGCTCTGGAAGCCCGCCTGGCAGGCCTACAAGTGTATGGCATACATTATTACGCGCTCTGAACTTGCGACACATGAATTGAACTGCCGACCAATGAAGCTGATATGTGAATTCTACCAAAAAAATAAACAAAGTAATTAAAACAAATAAAGGATAAAAAAATGACCTGACCTACCGACCCCCGAGTTTTGTCACTTAAGAGCATATTTTCTTTTCTTTTTCTTTTTTGGAGGGGGGGGCCGATTTCGTTCCTTCGCTTAGTCGATCCTTTACATCTGCCCTCCTCCTCCCCCCTTGAAAAATCACGGCTACGCGCGTGCACCTCATTGTCTGTGATGACAAAACAAGACGAAAAACGTCAAACGGTAAACGTCAGTCCATCATACTTATTACATTTGACGATTATTATGATTTTGGGGGAGCGGGGGGTGGGGGTGTATGTTGTGTTTAGTACTTGGTTTAGTTTTAGTTTATTTTGTAATTATTGCCTCATTTGACATTTACATTCCCAAGGCCCAACAGAATTGGAACTCGGGGGCCAAATACCTGCGATGCACAAGTACCGGTAAATCCACAACCACACGTCAATTTCGGGGCCCAGGTAAGTGAATGCTGCATAATGTAAAATGAGATGCGCCAATTAAAAAAAAATGGATACAGTTAAATAAATTATACCCTTTTGCACAGAAAAGATATATTGTTTAATTTATTTTGTTTATCACAGATAAATAACGCACTCGCCACGTCCTGGCCGAACTTGGAACAAAGGAATAACATTGCCGTTGGCTTAGCAAATCAACAATTCTGGTATGTTTGTGCCTGTTATTCCTTAGGGCTGTGGAGTAGAATAAAATTGCTATAAATTACTTGAACCCTCCAAACAATTAATCTGATACATGTACACGCTAAGACCTATATACTGCGTTTTTGGTATATAAATTACAATTAAACATCCTAAAATACAGAAGTTTGAATGTTATGGTGCCACTGGCAGGTTATACACGAATAAACAGCACCACTAATTACTACTGTGGTGGAATAAAAAAAAATAACCTAGATCCTCACACAGTAATCCATGGTAGGAAATGGGCAAGGTGAATCCGATCAACCTGAGAAGCCATAGATTTTCACCTTTTTAAGAACTAAACAATCATTTTGAAATACTATTTTCAGAGGTTTCATTTTTAGACCTTATCAAGGACATTTTGAGCATGGAGGATTTTGTAGTTCACATTTCAAAATGTGGTCATTGTTAACTATATCTTTAAGATAGTTGATATCCCAAATGTTATTCTCTATATGGACTTTTAAGTTTTACTTCATTTAAAACTAAGTACGAGCAGAGCAAGTGAGCGCTTCAGAATGTATACAGATGTTCACGTCTGATCAATTAAATTTTGTATTACGCTCTTTTTGACTCAAAATAACAGAAGTCACATTTGTCATGCCTGTATCCTTTCAGAAACATTTATTTATACACATTTATATGTGAGAACGACCCGAGCGATAATTCAGAATCATCGTAAATTTTCATTTCTCATGAACGTACGTACATGTATGTCACAAAATTAATGATGTGCTTTTATTACCCAATATGTTTTATTATTTAAGCAATATTGATATCACTTGCATTGCTGAGTCACTTTTACTTTGCCACTCGGTTTTAGTCTGAAATGTATTCATTGAAAGGTTAAACGTGACTGCGTTGTTCGAGCAATGAAAAATACTCTTATATTGCTAGAAAGCTTAAAAGAAAGGGGAAAATGAAAGAGTTTACTTAAGGTATGTTTCACGGGGGCACACTCGTCGAAGGCTAGGCCACCATCTATACATTAAATTTACTTATAAGTGTAAGTGCCCCGTCAGGGGCGAAAAATTCACATTTTTCAGTTGTGAAATTGGCAATTTTTAGACAAGAAAATTGCCTTTATTGTTAATTTTTGTCTTTAAATAATTTATTAATTATTTTTAACCTTTCGGGGGGCACATGGGGGGTCAAAACTCAAAACTCGTTTTGCTCCCCCCTACCCCCCCCCCCCCGCTTCCGACGCCCTTGATTATTCCAATATTATCCAAAATAAAACCAAACGGTAATGTTTCTTCATGATTAAGTATTGTAGTGGTAATGCTCTGCAATTATAATTCACCATATTCTTATCCAAGATATGTGTACCACACCTAACGTGTATGTCTCCGATAATCTAATACATTCGCAGGACCAACAAACCGATGGATATTTTTTTTTTTCACATTTAAATCGTTTTCGTCATTCAGGCATACAGAGTATCGCAAACATGGAACTTGTGGTGGAGATAATGCGGAAATGAATACCAAAGAGAAGTACATCAAGACAACGCTGTATCTGTACCAAAGACGTGACCTCAAGCAGTAAGTATAGTTATTTTAATGCAATATCGCTGTAACACTAACAGTGTTTGATAGACAGTGTCAGAAGTTGAAAGAAATCAACAGGATGGTTATATCGCAGGTTAAAAGAACTAATATACATCTACGAAACAAATAGTAGTGGAAATTGAGCTGCATATTATTTGATATAATGAGGGGCAAATTAGGTCTCTTACAATCAGTACTGTTGCGTCATTTGATCATTCAGTGACGCAATCCATGGCCATGAAGTTAACTTTGCACTTTGTTTCAGATGGTGCTTTCCGTGACATTGACTGAATAGTGAATGTCAGAAAAGATCAGCAGTAATTAGTTATCCGTTTCACTGATCAACAGAAAAAAAGGCGTCCCCAGACTTAAAGGCACTGTATAACAATGTTTCCATTTACAAAAATGTGAGCTACATGATTCCCCAACTAGTAGTGTCTTTGATAAGGTCTAAAAATGAAGCCCTGACAAAATTACAGTTCAAAATGATCATTAAGTGCTTTAAAAGAGTAAAAACATTGTGAGACCATTCCAGTTTTTTCCCCATAGACTGCTGTGTTGCAGATTTTTCTATCGGCCGAGAATAATTCATGTGCCAACTTTTATCTGTACATATTTTACCAGTGACAGCATAACTGTCTGAACTTTTGTGTTCTAGGGTGTTTATTTGTGTATTCAAACACTGTCAGATATGTCAGATAGCAAAGTTTGACAATTTTTTAAACGGGTCTTCCACGATGTAATATAGTGTCTTTAAATGAGAAACTGGTAAAATTAGGTGACAATGCTCTTGCTCAGGTAACATTTCAATGTTAAAGATACTATAATGTAACATTGTGGAAGCCCCATTTAAAAAAGTCTATGTTTGCTATTTCACAAATATAACAGTTTTTGAATAAACAAATAAATACCCTAAAACACATGACTTCAGGTAGTTATGCTGTCACTCGTAAAAAATGTACAGATAAAAATTCGCGCATAACTTATCGTCGGTGGACAAAAATTCTGCAACACAGCCGTCTTTGGGGGGAAACTTGAATGGTCGCTCAATGATTAAAAGCACATAACATCGTTTGAATCGCATTTTTTTCAGGGCTTCAGTTTTTAGACCTTATTGGTAGCATGCGGAATCATGTAGCTCTGAATTTTCAAAACTGGAAACATTGTTACACGATGCTGTTAAAATGATCCACGAAGAACAAGGGCGTAGGCTGGGGGTGCACTGGGTGCACGTACCACCCCCCCCCCCGCAGAGCCAAAGGAGTTCCGCTCCTGGCAAGCAAAAAGAAATTTTCACCACCTGATTTTCTCAACTTTAGTTCCACCTTCCTAAGATGTGCACCTCCCCACACCAAGTTAGTTCCACCTCCGCAAGATGTGCACCTCCCCATGCCCAAACCAGCCTACGCCCCTGAAGTAGTCATGTTTCGTCTCAACTATTTACCAAGGAAATTGTGAAATCTGTGGATAATTTGGGGATACAGATACGCGGTTGTGTTTGCAAACGCTTCAGGTCCCACTTCGCTACCCTGAGCCCGTACCCTTTTGTGTCCCTTATTACCCATCTCCTTGCAAAAACACATTCCCTACGGTAGGCTATGTATTATGGAACTGAGTGTTTGTTCATCACAAACTTGGAGGACATTGTGGGTCAACTTATGAAAGATTAAATTTGAATTGCCCACTTTGATCCTAAAGGTAACGCCGAATCTCGTTTTAATAAACATCTTTTACAAAAAAACAACGAAAACACATACCTTCTCGTTCTTTTTCTCTTTTTTTCCTTGGGGGGGGGGAGGCTTTCCGGAGATCCTTATGTTAGACAGAATGTCAAGAAAGTTGTAAAAGATGGCTTGCTCCAGAGGGTCCAATGTATTTTGTTTCAATAATCCTCACTTTCTGTCACGTTCATGCGAGTATTTGAGCTCCCCCCTTCATGTTTACTTTGCGATGATTATGTTAGGTGGGTGCGACACTGATCGATGGCTAAATGCTAATATTTTAATTTTGAAAATCATGCAATATTATCGGTCAGCAATTAACACAATGCTACAATGACCGTAATGTGTGACTTACAATATGGGTGTAGACGACATCACATACACCAAGATATATATGACATATATTTACATATGAAGAAAGTAACTCGTATGAAGGACACTTTATATGTGAATCAGTATATATAGGCTGCCGTCAAATAACCCGATTTAAATTATGGCCTTTTGTAGCCTTAAAAGGATTGGTTCAAAAGGCAAAGTGCGGTCTCTACGTGTATCGGCAACAAAAACTGGCCATCTACATGTCTTAAAACCCGGACACAAGTATTTCAAATTAATAAAGTACTTTTAATTGTGTTTATTTTGAATTTATGCAAATATTCACGAATTATTTATGAACAAAAACGTTATCCACGAAATATTCAAGTGAATTTCTTAACTTTGAAAACATAGGCAAGGTCTATATCTCATAGGACTCACAGGCGTGCCGAGGGGGTGTTTGGGATGTTTAATTACTCCCTCAGTTCCGGAAACACCCTCTTTTCCTGAAAAACCAACTCTCCCCGGAAAGCACGCTCTTAGAAAAGAAAACAGCGCGATTACAACTTGACATTTTTGCAATTTGCAACATGGAAAAGTTTACCTTCAAAGTTTTTGCCCTTCCCCCAACGTTTTTGTTTGTTGTTTGTTTGTTTGCGTGTTGCATCGATTTGTACCAGGGAATAGGTTTCTTTTGGACTTCATGACCTTTTGTTTTGCTTATCGCATCGACACGCCTTTAAAATACTGGGTGAGCCAATGATATGACTTATGCAAATTAGGTGTGAGCCCATTATTCTCATTGCCTTTTAAACTCATCTATTCAATACACTATCATGACTATATATTATTTCCCTCAGAATGTTAACGGCTGGCGGCATCACACCACGTGCACAACCGGGTTACTCATACTACAAGGTGTATTACGTCTTGTCTGAAGGTCTTGGAAAAAAACCGCCTCTCATCTTGTGCTATACGGTAGCAATTAGTTTTTTTACTTTAGATATCGGAATTTAGAGTCACATTAAGATGTTTGCGTTTGTCGTTATGTTCCAAAATTTTGTTGGATAGATTTCAAAATGTGATTCTCTGGCTATCCTGATAACACTATGATTGTGGCTGTGTTATTAATTCACCACAAAAGATGATTATTCGCTTGTCACGAAAAAAAAAGTTTTCCTCATCATTGTTAAATGGTGTATGTAACTCTGCAAGGAGGGAATTCAAGATAATTTCGAGGGAATTTGACTCTTTACAGGGTGATATTCTCCCAAAATTTGCTTTAAAAATCTTAAGCTGTGGAATCTATCAAGTGTTATTATTTATTTCACTTAGCGCTCATAAATATCGGAAGTAGTTTGTGAAAAAAAAATCAATGAAAATACATTTAAATATGCCAGGTAGTACTGTAATAGGAATCACCTTTCCGACCAAAAACATATCAACCTATCCCTCCACCAGCTCAATTCTACCTTTATATTGATATATTTCTCTAATTGCAGTTGATAGTTGTACCAAGTAATATGCTTTTGTAAAAAAAGATCTCGTAAGTAGCATTGATTGTTAGGAATTCACATTTATTTTCTTCATGATACAAACAAAGTTTAACAGAACGTTGACATTCGATTTATATTATTGATTTAAAGAGTGAAAGGGGGCGTCATAAACTGCTTCCGTTGTGCACAAATCAACCCTTGGGTTAAACAACTTTGGGTTAAACATTAAGGAGTTGTGAATTGTACAAGTTTCATTTAATCCCTTTCATGAAGGGAATCTTGAATTGGTAACTCAGGGTTTTCTGTGAAGACAGCATAGAAATCTCCCCCACCATTTATTTATTTTGCACGACATGCATTTTTTTCTGAGATACCTTTAGAGCAGAATGGTCTAGTTTTTTTCAGAAATCATGTAGAAGCATTTTTATCCACAACATAGGGCCTACTTGTAGGGATTCTAGGGAACAACCAGATTTGACTTTTGAAGAGAAATGAATACAAGTGAAAATCTGTGTACAAAACCAATAATAGGTTTCTGCAATGTAATTACAGACATCGTATAGAGTTACCAAATTAAAATTCCCTAACGATTTAATGAAAGTTTGAAAATTCACGATTCTCACACTGTTCAGGCAAATTTACTTGAACTTTCAGCGTTCTGTTTCTTGTACTGCTCTACAAGCTCTGAACGCAAAAAGAGACATCTGGTTCATGTCCATTTAAATTAAAGAAGTGAGAAAAAGAAAACAATATTTTTTTGGTATTCTTTCAGTACTGTAGAAATATTTGTTTTATTTGATTTTGTGTGTGTATGTGTAAATTATGTGGAAAAGTGCTTGGTGTTAGAAAATGCGGAATCGCTGGACTTATTTAATTCCCTGAACCGATAAACAATCAATCTAATACGCATGTGGTGTATCTCTCCTCAACTGTAGGATCAACAAAACAGACAATATTTATGGGAAATTCGTCTCTGCTACTCCAAGACATTCGTGCTCCAGGACTGCAATGTCGTATACCAGGCACCTCTCAGTGAGTGTAACCCAGGCCAGCTCATTTATTATCCAAGATTTTAAGATCACCAAGGCGGCTGATGGGTAGAAAACGACACAAGTAGTCAAGCGAAATGTATTGATACGTGTATCAGGTTGGAAAATAAGTTGCTTTTAACCTACGTTTCATTTAATCTTTTAAAGCTTTCTTTCTTTCTGTTTTTAAATGATTGTATTTTGGTGTATATTCGATGTGAAAACTTTGATTGTGGAAGCGGCAACGTGTTACTAAACACACACACACACACACACACCACCACCACACACACACACACACACACACACACACACACACACACACACACACACACACACACACACACACACACACACACACACACACACACACACACACACACACACACACACACACACACACACACACACACACACACACACACACACACACACACACACACACACACACACACACACACACACACACACACACACACACACACACACACACACACACACACACACACACACACACACACACACACACACTCACTCACATACTCTACATGTTATCCATCTTGTCATATACACGAATCACACTGTCATACAAATTGTTCCGATTTTGTCGTTTAACAATAAGAAGCTTCAAAAGGTTAGTTTTTTAATGGTTGTATTCATTTCCCTGAATAAACCGACAAATGTTTTCTTTTTGCTTTAGATTTAACAGGTTTTGTTGTCATCTATACTAGCTTGAATATTGTGATGTTATTTTTTTATTTGCCATCAATTCAAAGGTTTACACAGTGGTTGGGATGAAATCCAGTTATAGCTGAAATAAATATTTGTGTACTTTTCCAGCTCCTACAAAGAAGGAGAAGAGAAAACCAACTTTTTAGTGAAAATACGGCCTGTTGAATTTCAAAATAAGAGAATGACTGTTATTACTGCATATATTGTAAATCGTTCTGTGTCGCAGGTGCAAAAGTTTCCAATCCGTGGAAATAAGTTGGTTGATTACACGTAACAAAATGCAGTAAGCAATGTATCACTGGATAAGTGTTTGGATCAAAGAAGATAATTTGTACCTAATGAAGTAGAAAGACAGTTGAGAATTTGAATCGTATAGAGAACCAGCATATTTAAACCAGCTACAAAGATAGCTTCATGTAGCCTCCTGTGTCATCGTGAAATATTCCTCTGGGATCAGTTTAGCTTCATGGACGAGAATCAATGCAGCCAGATTGATCTCGGCGGAATATTCGACGATGGCACAGACTGAAGCTTCCGTGCTAATACTGCGGTGTTGTGCGCAGACACCCGTGTTAAAAGAAATTTGATAAATATTGACTGACAGGGTTGTCTATATGAAAATTCTAGCATGCGTGTACATGCCATATAATTTTCAAATCAAGCCGTTGTTGTTGTTGTTTTTATATAAAATTTGATAAAGTAAGTACTGTAGAAACTACCATGCTGTATCGATACACAAATCAACTAGTTTCCTCACTAATGTAAATGAGCCATATATTGTCGTTAACCCGAAAAACACTGGGGGCCAAAGAGGCCCCCCCCCCTCCACTTTTTGCGCAATAACCCCGCAATATTTCGTACAAACATGTCACACCCTCTCTCAAAAACGTGATTTCATGTACAATTTCGATACAAATTGTGTTTTCGGCCTAAATTTATAAATGTGTGATTATTTCTACTTTCACTGCTTAGAATTTATTAATTTTATGCTGTTTATGATCACAAAAGTGTCCCCGACAACTTTCATCGCAAAAACAATAGAAAACAGAAGGTTGAAAAAACATGGAAATACATAAGAAATTTAAAAAAACAATGAAATACATAAGAAATTAATTTCGATACAGGAATTTCTTTTCCAGAAAATTATTGGACATGTCATGAGGCATATTTATGAAAAACTACCATTTCATGAGGTTTTTAAGTGATTTATGGGCAAAAACATGATTTCATGCATATATTTGCATAATTAATTAATTATAGAATAAACAGTGAATATTTTTTTTTTAAATTTTGTTACGCAGTTTTGTAGATAATATGAGATTCTATGCGCTTGCAAAATTTTGCACCGATCGCGGGACCCGCGGCCGAGATCTCAACGGGGGGGGGGGGGGCATTAGGGCCCCCCAGTCTTTCAAGCCATCAAAATAGCCCAGTCTTTTTAAGGTTAAACCACGCTGATGCGGACATTCGCAGTTGTCTAATAAATATTAGAATACAGACACAATACAATGCACACCACTTACTTATAATTTCAGCATACAAAATTATGTATTTAACTTAATTTAACTACTGAGGTCTTAGTATTCAGAGGAAATTGTACGTTATAAAAACTACATGTAATGTTCACCCGGGGTGTTTCGATTGAATTGGAATATTTGCTTATGCGACTTAATTTCTAAATTTCGTTTCATTCTGTTTTGTTTTGTTTTGTTTGTTATGTTTCGTTTCACTTCATTTTGTCTTTTAATTTCATATTGTTTTGGTTAGTGGTCTATTTGGTGATGAAAGTAGGAAGTCGCCCGGGATTAAAACATAACATTTCCACTACAGAGTTGTGATTGAACTGGAATATTATGTTTATAAGAATTTATTTTAAAATTTTGCTTCATTTTGTTAAGTTTTGTTTCGTTTTGATTTGTTATAATTTGTTTTGTTGCATTTAATTTGTTTTTCTAATTTCCTTTTGTCATGGTCAATTGTCTGACCAAAAGTTGTAGTTTTCCGTTTTCCTTAAATGCAGTATAACGTCTTGAGTTAAGACTAATCATCCCGCCTTTTAACAACACATTTTTTGTGCGGGGGTGGGGGGGGGTTCAAGGAGTGCTGAGGTACCACATGCACCTTCGCCTTATGGCGCAAATCAATGAGGTGGGCAAAGAGAGAAGAAGAGGGAAACAGAGGCAAAAGTGATCTTTTGGGTCCGAAAACAATGTTTTATAGACCAAATCAAGGTGACAACAATAAAAAAAAAGAAATGAAATGAAGGAGAGGTTTTCAGGTCCCAATGTGTGATTTTGTTTTTCTTTGGAAAAAACAACGCTGACGAGCAAATAAATGACCTAAACTTTTTATACCGACAAGGAAGGAATTCGTCCGGGGTTAAAACATAACATCTCCACTACAGGTGTTGTTACTATATTCGATTATGAGAATTTCTTTTAAAATTTTACCTCAATTTGAATTTTGGTATTTTTTGTTGTACTTCGTTTTGTTTTGTTTGTTTTTTCATTTTACGTTGTTTTGGTCGGTTTAAATCAGAAATTGTAGTTTTCCGTTTGCCTTAATGGCAATATGGCGTCTTAAGACCTAATGCTTTTTTCAGTTTATGCTATTTCGATTGGCACGAAAAAGAATCTGTTTATTAAGTTTTAATTATGCAGCCTATGACACAAACTTGTCATTCCAACCAGCGTTCATACATGTAGCACTGGGAACGATTTTGTGCGCGGGGGGGGGGGGGGGTAGTGGTGCGGAGGTACCGCCTTTGTCTTATGATTCAAATCAATGTGACGGGTAAAAGAGAGAGAAAAAGCAAAAAAGAGGTTATCCAAGCGCCAAAACAGCGTTTCATGGTGCAAATCAAAGTGACAACAATAATAACAAAGAAAGAAAAGAAAAGATAGAGAAAGAGATCCAAAAAAGGGACAGTTTTAAGTCCCATGCAGTGTTCGTTTTTGGTGCAAAGAAATGTGACGAGGAATAAAAGTAAAGGAACTATAAAGGTTTGACGCTGACAGAAAAGATGAAGCACAATTTTGCGGGGTTTTATGCCTATCTTTTTTACTTAGATTTTAAATCAATTTGACAAGCAGAAAACAAGCAAATTAAAGTCTGTCAGGTCTCAAAGCGGGCCAACAATTAAAAATTTGTGTTGTAGAAACACAGTCCCACAATATTCCCACAATATATCGTTCTAACATAAAAGGATTGGAAGAAAAATTGGGGGTTGCTGCACCACCCCAGCACCTCCACCTCCCATTGACCTGTCCGCGTTTAAGATAAATAATGAATATTGTAAGAATATGACCTAATTGTACTACCTTGGACAAAATGCAGTGTTAATGACAATAAAATGAACAGATCAAGGGAATTCACGTATTATTGTTGTTGTTTTTTTCTTACCACTATGGGTGCAAATCCATTTTGAAATATGGGGGGGGGGGACACCACACTCTTGTAATACTGGGGTATGTTGTTATTTGTGTTCCCCAATTTCAAAATAGTGGGAAGGGGACATACCATTCCCTTCCCCTGCCCACCTCCTGCCCCTCTTCTTGCTTCTATTTCAATTCCTCCAAATTTCATTCATTTTCCCCTTTCACTTTTTGTCTTCATTAACAATGATTGATGATTACCCTATAAAAATGTACACAAACTTGAGGTTTTTGTGTGCAAAGTATGTGACCCATCGACGGCATTGTAGGCCCCAATATAGTATTTGTAAGTTTCAAAGGAACATAACTTTATCTACTTCACGTATGGTCTACTTTTGTTGGTCCTTTTCGCAGAGAAGATATGATTGAAATATACATGTACTTGATCACTGCTTTCTAATTTATGTCATTGTAAAAAGCCCCTCGAAAAAAAAAATGTTTTAGAAAAACTGTGGACCTTTTGAAATTCGGGGGGGGGGGAGTCGATACGACCCCCCCCTCCTTCCACACACACACACACACACACACACACCTACTACTATGCATACTGCCAATCGTTGTAGAACAAGTAATACATGTATATTATTCTTTCTT
>JZLH01S0295957.1:5630-17508 GCA_001188425.1 Eucidaris tribuloides | reverse complement strand
TTTCATGAAATCATGTAGATAGTTTTTATCACAAAATAGGGCCTAGTTTGATAGGTGTTCTAGGGAACAACAATTTGATTTTTGAAGAGAAATGTAATAAAGTGAAGATCCTGTGCTACAACCAATATAGTGGTTTCTGAATGTAATTACAGAACAGCGTATAGAGTTACAATGAAAATTCCCTAACGATTTAATGAAAGTTTGAAAATTCACGAATTCTACACTGTTCCTAGGAAATTCTTGAACTTTCGCGTGTCTGTTTCTTGTACTGTCTCTCAATGCTCGGAAACGCAAAAGAGAATCTGGTTGATGTCCATTTTAATTAAAAGAATGTGAGAAAAGAGAAACAATTTTTTTTGGTATTTCTTTTCAGTACTGTAGAAATATTTGGTTTTTTTGATATTTGTGGGGTGTATGTGTAGATTATGTGGAAAGTGCTTGTTGTTTAGAATGCGCGGATCGCTGGAACTTATTTAATTCCCGCTGAACGATATAAAAATCATCTAATCGCATGTGGTGTATCTGCTCCTCAACTGTAGGATCACAAAACAAGACAAATTTATGGGATAAATTCGTCTCATGCTACTCCAAGACAGTTCGTGCTCGCACCAGGCGCAATGTCGAATATACAGGCATCTCAGTGAAGTGTAACCCAGGCCAGTTCTTTTTATCCAGATTTTAAGAGTCCCAAGGCGGAGGGTAGGTAGAACGAAAAAGTTATCAGCGAATGTATTGATTACGTGTATCAGGTTGGAAATAACGTTGCTCTTTAACCTAGTTTCATTTATCTTTTAAAGCTTTCTTTCTTTCTCGTTTTTTAAAATATGATTGTATTTTGGTGTAGATTCGCGATTGTGAAAACTTTGAATTGTGGAAGCGCGGCAAGTGTTAGCTAACCACACACACACACACACCCACCCACCACAACACACACACACCACCAACAACACACAACACACAGCAATACACACACACACACATCAACCAACAACCCACCCAAACACACACAAAACAACACACAAACACACCACCACACACACACCACACACACAACACACAAACACCACCATCACCAGCACCACACACACAAAAGACAACCACACCACACACCACCCCAACACACCATTTAACCGAACACACCCACACACATAAACACCAACAACCACACAACACAACACACACAACAACAACACACGGGGCAGGGACACCAAAACACCACCACACCACACTGTACACACAACACACACAACCACTCCTTCATACTATAATGTTTAATCCATTGTCATATACAGCGAATCACAGTTATCAATTGTTCCGAGTTTTGTCGTTTAACAATAAGAGCTCAAAGGTTAGTTTTTTAATGTTTGGTATTCATTTCCGTGAATAACGACAAAATGTTTTCTTTTTGCTTTAGATTTACAGCGTTTTGCTGTCATCTATACTAGCTTGAATTTGGTGGATGTTTATTTTTTTTTTTGCATCAAATTCAAAGGTACTTACACAGTGGTTGGGATGAAATCCAGTATAGCTGAATAATATATTTGTGTACTTTTTCGAGTTCCTTTCAAGAGGAGAGAGAAAAACAACTTTTATTGAGTGAAAATACGGCCTGTTGAATTTCAAATACGAGAATGACTGTTATGACTGATATATTGTAAATGTTCTGTGTTTCGGGCAGTTTGTGCAAAGTTTTCAATCCGTGGAAAAAGGTGGTTGATTACACGTAACAAATGACAGTAAGAAATGTATCACTTGGTATAAGTGTTGGGCCATCAAAGAAATAATTTTATGTACTAATAAGTTAGAAAGACAGTGGAATTTGAATTCGTATAAGGACCAGCAATATTTTAACCGTACAAGATGCTTTCATGTAGCTCTGTGTATCGTGAATATTTCTCTGGAATCAGTTAGGCTTCATGGCGAAGAATCAATGCAGCCGATGATCTCGGCGGAATATTCGCAGATGGCACAGATGAAGTTTCAGTGCTAATCTGCGGTGTTGTGCGCAGCACGTGTTAAAGAAAAGTTGGCATAATATTGACTGACAGGGTTGTCTATATGAAATTTAGATGCGTGTACATGCATATAATTTTCAATCAAGCCGTTGATTGTGTGATGTTTTTATATAAATTTGATAAAGTAGTACGAGTGATAGAACTGACGATGCTATCGTACACAAATCAACTAGTTTCCTCACTAATGTAAATTGAGGCTATATATTAGTCGTTAACCGAAGAACACTGGGGCCAAAGAGGCCCCCCCTCCACTTTTTGGCGCAGATACTCCCGCAATATTTCGTAAAACATGTCACACCCTCTCTCAAAAACTGTGATTGCATGCTGCAATTTCGGACCAAATTGTGTTTCGCTAAATTTATAAATGTGACAATGTGATTGATTTATTTCTACTGCTTAGATTTTATATGTTTTGCTGTATTATGATTCACAAGAACGTGTCCCGGACAATCTTTCCATCGGCAATAAAAATAGGAAAACAGACAAGTGTTGAAAAACATGGAATACATAGATATTATAAAAACATGAAATACATAAGAATATTAATTTCGAGTCGAAGGAATTTATGCTTTTCCAGAAATTAGTTGGAATGGAATGAGGCATATTTATGAAACGACTTCATGAGGTTTTTAAGGTGTTGATGGGCAAAAAACATGATTATATGCAATATATTTGCATATGAATTAAATTATAGATATAAACAGTGAATATTTTTTTGTGTTTAAATTTTGTTAGCAGTTTGTGTATGATAATATGAGAATTCTATGCGCGTTTGGCAAATTCTGCACGATCGCAAGGGACCGGGCGAGATTAAAACGGGGGGGCGGGGGGCATTTAGGGCCCAGTCTTTCAGCATCAAGAATAGCCAGTCTTTTTTAAGGTGACCAGCTCGAATGCGGACGATTCGCAGTGTTAATAAATGTTGATAGCACAATACAATGCACACTCAGCTTCTTATAATTTCAGATCAAATTATGAATTTACTTATTTAAATATGAGGTAATTGATTCAGGGAATGTACGTTATAAAAACTACATGATGTTCCCGGGTGTTTCGATTGAATTGCGAATATTGCTTATGCGATTAATTTCTAGAATTTCGTTTATTCTGTTTTGTTTTGTTTTGTTTGTTATGTTTCGTTTCATTCTTTTGTCTTTTAATATTCAATTGTTTTGGTTAGTGGTCTATTTGGTGATGAAAGTAGGAGTCGCCGGGATTAAAATAACATTTCACTACAGAGTTGTGACTTGAATGCGATATTATGTTTATAAGAAATTTATTTTCAATATTTGGCTTCAGTTTGTTAAGTTTTGTTTCGTTTTGATTTGTTAGTATAATTTGTTTTGTTAGCATTTATATTGTTTTCTAATTTCTTTTGTCGTGCTGCAATTGTCTGCCAAAAGTTGTAGTTTTTCCGTTTTACGCTTAATGCGTATACGTTGAGTTAATAATCATACGCCTTTTAACAACACATTTTTTGTGCTGGGCGGTGGGGGGGGGTTAAAGGAGTGCTGAGGTACCACATGACCTTATCGCTGATGGCGCAAATCTCATGGGTGCGGCAAAGAGAGAAGAAGAAGAAAAGAGGCAAAAGCTTGATCTTTGGGTCCGAAACAATAGTTTTAGGACCAATCAAAGGTGACAACATAAAAAAAAGAATGAAATGAAGAGGAGGTTTTCAAATCCAAATGTGTGATTTGTTTTTCTTGGTGGAAAAAAACAACGTGACGAGCTAAATAAATACGCTAACTTTGTTACGACAAGGAAGGATTCGTCCAGGGTTAAGAACATAACTCTCCATTACAGGTGTTGTTACTATATAATCGAGTTATGCGAATTTCTTTTTAAATTTTCCTCAGTTTGAATTTTGGTATTTTTTGTGTGTTATTCGTTTTGTTTTTGTTTGTTTTTTCTTTGACGTTGTTTTGTCGGTGTAATCGAAATTTGTAGTTTTCGGTGGCCTTAATGGCATATTGAGTCTATAAGACTAATGCTTTTTCAGTTTATGCTTATTTCGAATTGGCACGAAAATGAATTGTTATTAAGTTTTAATTATGAGGGCTATGACACAGACTTGTATTCAACAGCGTTCTAATGTCACTGGGGACGATTTTTGTGCGCGGGGGGGGGGGGGTAGTGGTGCGGAAATCCGGTACCGCTTAATTGTCTTATGATTCAAATCAAGTGACGGGTAAAAGAGATGAGAAACAGGCAAAAAGAGGTTATCAGGCAAAGCGTTTCTGAGTGCAAATCATAAAGTGAAACAATAATAACAAGAAGAAAAGAAAAGATAGAGAAAGGATCAAAAAAGGGACAGTTTAAGTCCATGCAGTGTTCGTTTTGAGTGCAAGAAATGTGACGGAGAAGTAATGTGAAAGGAACTATAAAGGTTTGACGCTGACAGAAGATGGAGCACATTTTTGCGGGGTTTGTATGCCATATTTGTTTACTTAGATTTTAATCAGTTTGACAGCAGGAAAACAAGCAATTAAAGTCTGTCAGCGTCCTCAAGCGGGGCCACATTAAAAATTTGTGTTGTAGAAACACAGTCACATATTCACAATATATCAACAAAAAACAAAAAAACGTTCTAAATAAAGATTGGAGAATTGGGGTTGCTGCACCACCCAAGACCTCACCTGCCTCATGACTGTCGCGTTTGTAAATAATGATTATTGTAAGAATATGACCTAATTTGTACTACCTTGAAGAAATGCAGCAAGCTTAATGCATAAAATGAACAGATCAGGGATTCACGTATTATTGTTGATTGTTTTTTTTACACTATGGGTGATCCATTTGAAATATGGGTGGGGGGACACACACTCTTTAGTAATACTGGGGATATGTTGTTTCATGTGTAGTTCTCAATTTACAAATTGGGAAGGGACATACATTCCTTCCCCTGCCACTCTGCCCTCTTCTTGCTTCTATTTCAATTCTCCAAATTTACTTATTTTCCTTTGCACTTTTTGTCTGCATTAATGATTGTTGTTACCTATAAAATGTACACAAACTTGATGGTTTTGTGTTGGCAAAAGTATGTAGACCATCGAGCTTGTAGGCCCATTAGTATTTGTAAGTTTCAAAAAGGAACATACTTTATCTATTCAAAGTATGGTCTACTTTGTTGTCCTTTTCGCAAGAGAGATATGAATTGAATATACATTACTTCGATCATGCTATTCTATTTATGGTCATTGTAAGAGCCTCGAAAAAAAAATGTTTTTGAAATGGACCGTTTGAAATCGGAGGGGGGGGGAGGGGTATACGACCCCCCTCTTCACACACAGAACACACACACAACCCCTAACTATACCTTATGATACTGCAATCGTTGTGAACATGTAATAATTATATTATTTCTTTCTTTTTCTTTTTTTTCTTTCTTTTCATTTTTTTTTCTTGTTTTTTCTTTCTTTTTTGTTCTTTTTCTGTCTTTATTTTCCTCCCTTCTTTTTTCGTTCCTTCCTTCAGGCATCACTATTTATTGCAGATGGACAACTTGACTAATTAACGAAGAATACCACACTTTAATTCTATTCAATAAAACAACAATGAAAATGTAAGGGATAATTTGATTACTATACCAGTATGTTATCTAAAACTTATACTACTTATATACTACACTACTCTTACATGTACTAACTACTGACTACTACTACTACTATATTATCACTGATACTTACTCATACTACTCGTCCTCTAATACCTATATACTACTATATATACTACGTCGCTGCTGCTATACTTACTACTCTTACTAATATCTTACTTATACTATACTCTATACTACTATATACTACTTACTCTACTATACTCCTATATACTTCTACTATACTACTACTACTATTATACTACTATACGATACTACTCCTACCCCACTCCGTTACTACTCTCATTCCTACTTTTTACTACTAATCATTCCTACTACTACTACTCCCCTAATCATCGTACTACTGTCATCTGCTATAATACTATACTATATCCTATATCCATATTACAGTACTAATACTACTTTACTAACTTTACTCTTTACTGACGCTACTAAACTCCTCTCCTCCTGGTTCCATCTATAGCTAATGTTACTATAAGGCTACTATGAGCTACTTCACTACTATTACATATTACTACTACTACTTCTATATAAATGCAAGAATAATACGAGCCATTATATAGAATCACAAGGACCTAGGTCACATTTGGGTCTACGATTTCATTTCATTTCATTTAATTTCATTTCATTATTTATTATTTCCAAGTATAAACAAAAATCAATACAATTTAAATGATCAGTGGCTGTAGCATACAAATTTCAGGTGAAAAATCAGAATGCAATGAATGTAAATTGTATAATTCAATATGTAATTGCTTTTATATCTTACCATGTTTATCAATATTAACAAATGTAGACTATGGGAAGATAACTCATTATAACGAAAACAAATCAATTAACAGAAAACACAAGCATTAACTCGTGGCTCAAAATTGAAGAAAAAGATTGGAATACAGGCACCTTCAGGAAGCACAGACCCGTGTGTGTTTAATTGAAGGCTGATTCAATAATTAAAAAACGCACGATAACAGATATCACACACAAACTGATGAAATACATAAATTACTTACACTGACAAGACACACACTGGACGAAACAGGACACAAACAGACCACACAGTTACTCCAAGAACACGCATAGCGCGACACAGATATGACAAATACAGACAAGCAACGAACAACGCAACCGTAACAGACTAAATACACAGAAGGAGGAGGGGCGAAAATGGGAGGGAGGGGGAGGGAGCTTACGGACGGTTAATATGGTATCTTGCAATATCGTACGATCTCCCGTAGAAGTGACAAGCTTGATTGTACGATTTTCGCCCGATTCACGGGCTCCCCACGGGAATCCGTAGCCTCTACGATTTCTTGTAGCGGCTTTTGACTTAGGCGGTTCAGAGGCCCCAGGGTTCGAAAGATCGTAGCAGCTTCGTCAGTGATATCGCGCGATAGCACCGTGTCGTCCTCGGCCCTTTACACGATTTTCGACTTAGTACAGAGATTGTACGAATATTATAAGGAAATCGTTACGATAAATTTCGTGGCTGGAGCTGACACGAATTGTGGTTAGTCTTGTGTTCAAGTACCCACTACCATAGCGATATCGTACAAGATGGCGCGGATAGCGCAGCCTGCGGGTGGATGTCGATGCGTCGATCGTACGTGCCATCTACGATGAGTCTAGGGCCTACGGCCTTACGATTTTTAAAGAATTGTCACCTTTACGCTACACAAAATGCCTAGAAGGTACGATGCCCGAAGGGAGTCATGAATCCGTACGAAATCGTACAGTCAAGTTGTAGCTACTGAGAGATCGTACGAATAGAATGATACGTATAAGTTTTCGGCCCCGTAAGATTTCATAGTAGGCAAGATAGTGCAATGGCTTTTGGCGGAGGGGCAATGATTTGTACAAAGGTTGCAAGTCATAGGGGTTATTCGTACAGAGCTCGCTACGCAATAGCTACGGTTCCTGAACTGATCGTACTTATCATTTTGAAGAGCTGAGGAGCATAGCAAGGCAATGCACATGATATCGCCACATCTGCCGCGCCCAGCTTTCAACTGCTCGAACTCATGGGCCGTTGGCGCCTTACAAGAAATCGCATGATTGCCTCGTGATAATGTGAACCACATTACCGTTGTAACGCGTAGCATCTGCGATGCCCCCCCCCCCCACACACACATTCATTGCGAGTTGTATTGTTATAGCTATAAAGTATCGTACGGTGTCCCCAGTCAAAATGTGCTGATGCCTAAGACATATGACACCCCCCCCCAACTATCTCAAGTGTATTCACCTAAGTAGAATACCCACTCCGAGTGTATTGAGCCTGATTTCAAATTAGTCAGTATGACAGGGTTTAAAGTTTCTGTATGATCCAATAAATCGTGAAAAAAGTGTGCAGAGATGTTGTGTGTGCCTATAAAAACAAAACGACACATTCATTGGTTGGTAAAACACTCTTTTGATCGCGTGTACGGAGCGCGGGGGGGGGGGGCTTGAGGCTGCAATTAGATGCACCATAATATCTCATTGAATTATGTTACTTGATAATTATGTTAATGTGACATTATATGTCGATAAGTCTTATGTATGGATATCATACATGATTTTTAACTGTTCAACTCACCTCAAAGAGTAGTCATATTCAAATAATCTCTCATCACTTCTACGCTCACTTGTTATATTAAAAAAAAATAAAACAGTTTTGATATTTAAAAAAAAAAAATCGAACTTTGAAGACAGTCTCAGCTAAATGGTATTTGAATGGATAAACACAGTAGAATGCACACACAAAAAGAAAATTATGCTGCCACAACAGCACGACATACATGGATAAATATCAAACATTATATCCTCCGGTAGAGTCTTTCTTGTTACAAGCAGTCTGTGGGGAATTCCGTATGGCAAAACTAACCACCGAGAGGTTGATTTTTTTTTAATCTATAAATGATCTTTTTGAGATTTACCACCTTTACGGGGCTTCAAATTTATTTTATTAAAATTATTTTATAAATTTTTTATCTTATCTGAACCTTTTCACAACCTGAAATTTGCATAATGATTATAAGAGCAATAAATACGAGTATGGTATCAATATTCCTTAGCGTTGATTACTATTTTGCCAAAAAGCTTAAGCAAGCGATGCAATTTGTATTTATCAGAATGTATATTTTCTTCGTGTGTTCTATGATGTACTTTTTTGATCGGATCTTTGATTTATTCATGTATTCATTTATTTGTTTGTTTATTTATTTATTTATTTATTTATTTATTTATTTATTTATTTATTTATTTATTTATTTATTTATCTATTTATTTGTTTATTTATTTATTTATTGACTGATTGATTTATTTATTGACTGATTGATTGATTGATTGATTGATTGATTGATAGATTGAATAAACCTCGGGGGGGGGGCTATGCATCAACGAGATAACATAAAACATATACAAGATGACACAAAAAATACAATAAACCATACACATTCAAATAACATAATGTTCCTCTAAGACTAACAAAATATAGCCTCAAAAGATACTATTTAGCCCTTAGAAGCCAGTAACCTTCCATTTTGGTCATATTAAATTTATTATGGTTATGATATCCATGATAAAGCCCAATGCAAGTAAATTGTTCAACATTTTACAGTTTAATCGCTCCGTCGGCCAACTGCTTCATGTGGCCTGAATTCATCGGAATGTATGTCTTCTTCGAAGGTTCTATGATATAGATCGGATCCTGGATGATCTCGATGTTGAAGCCCTGTTCGACCAGCTTCGTTTTCTTGTGCTTGAAGGTGCCTGTGATGTCCATCGTCTTCATCACGCGAACGAATTTCGGGATCGAGTAGGCGGGAAGATATGACGTCATATGGGCGTAAAACTCCCTGAAGTCGAGGTTACATCCCTCGTGGGGGACGACAGCCGCCATCCCTGCTCTTCCATCTTGTCCTGATGGAACAAACACCGGAAATAAACAAACAAACTGCGTGTTAGACTTTCTAACATACAGGAATATTGCATTTTTATCTCAATTGGCGACATAATTCCATTTATTAAGCCATCACCACCGGCGTGATGGCTTAGTGGATAGAGCGTCCGCCTCACGTCCGGAAGGTCGCGGGTTCGAGCCCCGGCCGGATCATACCAAAGACTTTTTTTTTAAATGGTACCTTCTGCTTTCTAGCCAGGTGCGCGGCATTCTAGAACAGGGAAGGGTAATAATTACATGTATGTTATGCAGGGCCCGCTGGGAGAGCAGCTTATTTGACTGAAATGGCTACCGGACTATACCCTGGGTAAATTAGACGTTATTATTGTTATTATTATCGATTTGTTTTCATATAAACATTCTCTGTCAAGGAGTTAAGCATAGCTCTATCAAAATAACCGTTGCAAATTTTTAATGAGGTGGCAAAATCATTAAATGTTAGGAGAGGGGAAACTCCCAAACGAACAAACAAACATTGGCGTGTTAACACTTTAATGAACTAAAGTATTCTTTTCACTGAGCAACAGTGGCTGTTTGTTCAAAGCTACAGGTGAGATTTAGAGTTAAAAATAAGCTTTCTAGCCACAAGGTTACATAAAACGTCAACTTTACGAAAAACTGAAAAACGATGTTTTGTTACTCCAGCGATGACATTCTTTCTTTTGCCACCATCCATTGGTTTAATTGAATTTCATGTATCCAAGCTCTAAGAAAATGCAACACCAAATGTGGGAAACATAGTAAATTAAAAGCAAATTATCATCTGTATGATCATCTATTGAGTTCGGAGATGCAGCTTGACACACCATTCATCATGGCTCTGTATCAGAGGGTTAGGGTTGGCAGATCTTCAGGTTAACCGGTTTACATATAATTTAGTTGGTCAATGTAGATTGACATCCCTGTCTTCCTACCGGATTTTGGCCGTGTACTTTGTTTAATTTCATTGTTTTCAGCTTAAACAAAATGGCAGACGTGACTGCTGGCTTTTCACTGCAGATTATGCACACATCGCCCTATCTAGGTCATGCAGAGATCGGTGGAAGGAGATGGTCACCTACCTGGTACTGCTACTCCATATACATTTGCTTCCAAAACGGCAGGGAATGTACTCAACACCTGCGATACCTCCATTGTTGATACATTTTCACCCTTCCACCTGCCAAGAAAAAAACGATGGCATGATTTTAATAGTCTGCGCAGAATAATGAGACGAGTACATTAGCACTGTTAAAACACTTACTGGCAGTGGATCCAGAATTTTTTTAAAAAGACGGGCAAATATTTACTCTGCGTTACTCAAACATTTAAAAAAAAGTAACAACTAGGCAATGACGATTAGTAAATGAACATAGTATAAAAACAGTTCTTCAAAACGAACATGAGAATATGTTTATTTGATAAGTTAATTAAAAGAATACTCCGAGACATAACATTTAAATCTGTGAGTATACTACTCACAGAATTTCAAATTTGAGTGTCAACTATCAGTGTGAGGTTGATCAGTTTTGAAGGTTTTGTACTTTTTGCGCCGCGATATGTGTTTTGATAAAGTGTTGCCGATTCATAGTGCGTCCTGATGATTAAGTTGAAAATCTGATAGGACGCTCACTGGTCATACCAGCGCAGGAACATACCGAAAATTTTTGACTTTTTTTATATTTTTGCCCCCCCCCCCCCCCAAACTCCCGGGCCAAACGCCCTCTGTAGCAAAAAGCTAGATCCGCCCCTACAATGTTCTCTGTTTCATCCCCAGACCCAAAATGCAGTATATGACAGTAAAACTTAAGACTAGTTTCATTCATTCACAATTTATCCCTTATCAAAAATTAACGTTTATGTTTTATCTTCACCTAAAAGCATCTCCAACTCGATCCTTAAAATACACATATCCGTCATTGTCTATCATCAAGAGGTCACCTGTGTTGTGTTGAAGTAGATATCACCAGACTTCTTCACGTTTCGCACGATTTTCGATGAATTCATTTCATTCGAACCTTTATACCCGGTAAAAGGGCTGGCTTTGTTGATTTTGTGTAGAGCTAGCCCTGTTCGTCCTGTTTTCAGACAAATCAAGTATAATGGACATCATAACATACATTGTGCCACAAAAATTGCAGTATATAATTCGTAAGGAACATGTCATACTACTATATTTTACACCGTGTGTCTATAGCCATGGGTCGAAGCCAAACGTTTTATCATGAGGTTTTGAGCGTCTTTTATATAGGCATGGCCAATGTCTTATGGTGCAAGAAAAATTATCAGGTCATACGATGGTGCCTCTTGGTCAGGGGCGGGTATCCT
>JZLH01S0295913.1:46335-60206 GCA_001188425.1 Eucidaris tribuloides | reverse complement strand
GAAATGTAGGGATAAATGCTAGCGAGATGGAATTTCTCTGAGATACATGCATAATCCAGTGGATCTCCAACTTCAAATACCACTACAAAGAGGAGCAAGTCCACAGTAAGTCTTGACTTAAAAGTACTCTGCCTTGAAGGCCAAAATGTAAAATTTCTGAAAAGTTTTGATCCAGATTCAACATTCAATTCAGATTCCTCAACCAATTTCAAATTGAGGGTTACTATGGAGAAGTCTGGACTGGAAGTGCATTAGTGTTTTTCTTGTATATCTTGTGTAAGTCTTAGCTGTGTTTGCCTCCTTCTTTGTAGTTGTTTGTCAAATGTTTTGATCTCCCACAATTTAAACATATTTTCTTAGCCGTTTTTTTTTTATAAACAATCATGAAAACTAGAAATACCATTGAAGGTGGTTAATACCCCCGTCTCATCATATCCCTGACTTATTGCCATAATATGATGTTACCACGCCAACAGAGTTTCCGACACATTCAAAAAATGTGTTTTGCCCATCTTCAACCCAAGACCAATATGTGTGCCAAATTTCATTGAGCATTGGTAAAAAACGGAGGAAGTAGCTTGATCCGCAAGATTTGCAACAGACCGCCCAACACCCGCCCTCCCGACAGCCCAACTGTATGCTGATTTCTATATACCCCTGTCAAACTTTGTTTGGTGGGGGTACAAAAATATCACTTGATTAGACTGTAGCAGTGGGCTTCGATGAATGAAACAGAGAAGAAATGCTAAATTTAAACATTATAGAAATGTAAGTGATTGAAATTTGAATTCTCATCCTGCTCCACCTTCCAGCCTGTCCTCCCAGGCATTTATCGACACATCACATTTAAACCGATTAGACTTGAACTCTTAAGTATGTGTCCAAATTAAGGAATAGTTCATGTTATTTCTGAAGTAAATCATACTCTGTGAAAGTTGGGCCAAATCTCCCAGATGCAAAATGTCACATTATAGAATTTTAAACTCCAAAATAAATAACTCAAAATTTTAGTTTGAAACAAACTGCCTTTCATTAAAACTCTATTTTAAACCACCAAGGTGAAGATGAACTGAAGCATTTAAGCAGACCACAATGTTTAAAATAACAAATGGTGCTTACCAAAGCTTTTGGACTGCTGTGGGCCAAGATGAGAAAGCCAAGGCGAGCTGGAATCAGGCTGACATGAGGATCACTTAGCCCTGTAACAAAAAATGAAGGAAAATTCAAGTTACAAAAGAAATAATCAGAAATATTTGGCAAGAAGTTTGCTACCTCAATGAGACAGAGTTGTGACACAATCCAGTTTAATGCGACCTGAACATACATTCAAAACTTGATTGTTTGCATTTTTTTTAATGTCACTCCAAATGAATTTAATGTCATGGCACAGCAAACACCTCTAGATAATTGTACACTGTCACTGTTATGCTTCTTGTTGTTCTTGAATTCATCTCATCATGCAATCAATAAAATTTAATCCTTTATTTTTATTCATTCACTGATACATTCAACAAAATATAGTAGGTATGATTCATGAATTATGAACACTGTATTTTAATGTACAAATATCAATTTTTAGCCAAGTATTACATTGGTTAATCACAGATACTCACTTAAAGGGAGGTGGAAAATACTTTTTAAGTGTTTGTGCAAACCTAGGATATCATTGTCGGGTAGAAAAGTATGTCTTCATTTATCCTTATTTATGTGCAGAACCCACACAGGCAGGTGTCTTCAGGTGTCATGTGTGCCGTGCGTGTCTCTTTGGTGGCATTTGTCAAACTGTGAATGTGTATGTTATAAGTTGATGGCTGGTGACATTCATCCAGTCAAAAAATGGATAATATCAAATGATATTATGAATCAGGAACTGAACTTACCCTTGTCTGGCAGTAGCCATGTTCTGCAGATAAACTACCAGCTTCATCCGGCTTTAAAAGGTCTTGCTCTCTTCTGGATGGACGCCAGTTGAAGCCGGTAGTTCATCAGTGAAACATTGCTACTATGAGGCAAGTCACTTCTGTTCATGATTCATGACAGTATTTGATGCTTTCAGTAAGGAAAGATATGAGAGGCTTTCACAATGGCAAGAAAGTAGTGCTAGCACTGCATTTAGTACAATACTATTTCAGGTTTCACACACAACTTTTTGAAAGTGGAACAACACCAAAATCAGGACCATACTATTCAGCCCAGTTTGGGATCATGACCTGCACCACATTTGCGGGAGTCTGTACAATGTAGCTCACTCAGTTTTGAAAGTACTTATTTAAGTTTCTCCATATTTAGTGTAGGGCTAAATATATAGGCCTACTTGACTTGAAAAAAGTAACTTACAATCTCCATCCAGAACTTACACTAATCTTCTGCCAAATTATACATGAACAAACAGACACTCATGTACACACACACACACACACACACACACACACACACACACAAAGTAAAGTATGTCGGTTTTCTGATATATTTAACGATTTTTTAATTTGTCGGTATTGTCGGTATTGCCATTCATAAAATACCGTTATATCGGCTTTTTTCGGATATTTGCTATCATATATCGACAAAATAACAACATCCATTTACAATTCATAACTTTCCTTCCACAATGAATTGCCTCCGAAAAAGATATTTCTTTGATTATTCAAGCGGAATTTACTGATTGCAAACCGTTTCACATGTACAGACATGTCGCATCAATGTCGCAACTCAATTCCTGTCGACTCTAGCTGCGCCACGGAGAGATTTGCGGCCTTTGTCCTTTCCTGTCATTTACCGTTGAGGGCACATGTCCAGAAGACGGAAATAGAGCTAGAGCCGACCGCGCAAATTTTTGCGATCTGATATTTTTCTAGTGTGCGCGAGACTGATATGCGGACGGAAATTTCTTTTATAAAGACGTTATAATCCGTATTTTGGTGAGTCAAACATTTTATTGTTGTTGATATTTATTACCAATGATAGAGGTATGTTCATATTAAAAATATTTTCACTAAAACATCGCTTCAACTGTTCTACCGTCAGTCAATAATTGACTTCAGTCCCACACATTGCCATTGTTGTTGTGTGTGTAGTGCTTACAACACTGAGTTGTGCAGTTGCTAGAGTCGCGAGTCACCCGCTACGGGCCGGTATACCGGGTTTTAACAATATTTTTTCAGCGGTATCGGTATACCGGAAATTTATTATACCGACATTCTTTAACACAAAGACAACCACACACATAAAGACACACATGTGCACGTGCATACACATACACACACACACACACACACACACACACACACACACGGAACCTGTTTCATTGTACCATCTTGAACTTCATTCTGCAGGACAAAAATCTGGGTCATACAATGACTGCAGCAAGGACATGGAGTTCAGTTAACTCCCTTTACCTGTTTGTAACATTAAAAATTCATCAATTAATCCCTACCACCCACCCGCCCATAAAAAGGAGTGAAAATAAGTTAAATATTCCACACTTGGGCCAGGCAGAAAAATATAATGGTTTCTGGTAAATGGACCATTAGTTTTAATTTTTTTTAAATGGATCAGACATGGAAAAATATTAAAACAACAAATTTATCTATTATGAAATTTGTTTTTCACCATTTTGTTCTTATGAGAAAAATGTTTGGATTTCTTCCTACTGGAAAAAGAGATAAAAGGCCAAAATCTACCGAAAAGTAGAAAAATCTTGTCAAAATTTAACTTGGACTACTAAATACCTTATTTTGCTCACACTTGAATAATACTACCTTAGTCAGTATGGCAGTTTGCCTGATGGGGTACCGGAAACAAAAATAAATATTCTTTTTGGTTCTGTATTTCACATCCTCCCATTATTCATACAGTAGCTCTTCAAATATGTACCTTCCCATCTAATCTTTCCACAGATTGCCTTTGGAGCTGCTTTCAACGCGACATTTCTTCTGAATTTTGACAAAACATGCTTCCGAATTAATAAGTTCGCCTTGTTGAGAGATTAAGTGTGGTTTTAGCCATTACCTAGCTGTAAGCGCTAAGAAATCTGTCCTGCCCTGTTTCCCGCAACATAAGTCATATTTATAGATTCCCATTATGGATATCATTCTCATTATAAATGGAACTTAACGTGTACAATAACAGCTTTTTTAAATGACAATTCTGGCTAAAATCATTAAAATCATCTTGGCCTGAGGTGCTTAAGTGACAAATACATTGCATTTACCCTAATCTGATGAAATTTACATGATGAATATATCATAGTTTCATATATTTCAGCTGTATTTCTTATGCAAGGTATTTTTAATTTTTGTTTTTTAATATTTTAATCTTTCCTTGTTGCAACACCACAAGATATGACACATTCAAATCCAGCTCCACAAGACATAAAATTCAGGTCTATCAGTAGAACTACAGTACTAGTATCGTATCAAACAGAAGGTCTGTGGAAACACCAAAAAAGCAGATACAGATTTTTGACAATCCAATATCCAGCACAAAATGCTACTTTCTTTGTCAGGCTTCAATATCGCAACAGATATGGGCTCAAGTGTGGATGTTAATTCTCGCCTATCGACAAAACGTCATTCAGAGGGCGCGCTTGTCCAAGAGAACTTGGTCCCAAAAATTCGCTGTTTTATACATTAAACATGTTGAGATTTAAAAAGTTACCTAAAAAACAACTGGTTTAAAATTTGTGGTGTATACACAACAAATTTTGATGCTACCTGTAGAAGGTCACATGAAATCAATAAGCAAATTTGTGACACTTCTGACGCTTACTTAGTAAAATCATGAATTATTGCGGACCGTTCGCTGTGGTATTGTCTGTGGAAAGCTGAATAAGTTGGTTACACTAGTCAAACCACAGTGCAATCTGTGCATGCGACTCACCTACCGATAGCGTCATCTATTGTCTAACGCCCTATAATTGTCAATAGGGAGAACTGAAAACGAAGCACATCTTGAAAAATGAGAAAAATCGCAAACTATATATTGCACAGAAAACATGATCAACGCTTTGCATTTCAGGCTTCTGAATTAGGCCCGCAGTTGGTCTGAGCCTTGTACGTATCAACAATGCAATGCAAGAATATTTTTGGTGTAGAATCTGATAGTGTCTGATTCTACAACTTTTGTAGGCATTTGGGTGGATGATAATCTGGGTTTTGTGGATTGCTCTGTGGAAACACACTGAAAGTCTTAGGGCTTCCCGTATATGTGCTGGACGCTTTATTATATATTGGGGGGGGAGGGGGGGGAGGGGGTGAGAATTTGAATTGACTTTTTGCTCTTGAATGCACACCCGTGCAAGTCTCTTGTTTCTCCCATTGGCCAGGAAATTAATTTATCAACATTTTATTTCCCATCTACGGTAAACTTATTTTGAGCATTACATACTGAGCCATTAAAATAACACAACCTTCTAATTCCCAAGCATGCCTTTTTTATTTTGTATGATTTAATCTAGCGCTAATGTGCTCAGTATCATTCATTCTGCCTGTCTGCATTTGCGGGCTTCAATACTGCCGTAAATGTAAATTACTTGTTTGTTTGTATCATCCGCCATGGCAATAAATTTGAAGGCTAAGTCGCTGAAAGCTTTCCTGCATATTTGCCTGATCTCACACTATACAGGGTGGCCCAGAAAGAAACGATACACCTATGATATGTTTAATTTCTTCAACATCATTGGTAAAATGTCGTAGTTTTTAATTCATTTCGGTTTGAAACATTTTTTTTTTTTGAAGCAAAATGACACGCATGATATTGATTTTTGGGTAAGGTGTTGGGACCTATGGTCATATTTTATGAAGGCAATGTCGTTTTCCCAAATTTGCTGAGCTTTTTCAACTCGCAGTTTGGTCCTCGGAATGGCGTATTAATTCTTGCTGAGTAGCGTGTCCCACAGAATAAGCAAGAACAGACAAACTGCAAGCGAATGCCCATCCGCTTTGATAAGGAAACAATGGTGATTTCAAGTTTGGATTAGTGTTCGTGTTAGTGTATCTTAACAATAATACGAGCGTTAATCCGAAACTGAAATCGTCGCATGTTAGTGATGGTTGACGCGCCGGAAATTATGCAACACCTTCCGAAGGAGGTCGTAAATGATCTGCTGAACCGAAGCTGGGTTGCTGGTGTTTATGCAATTTACATATGCGGTTTGTCTCATTAACTTACACTAGAACCCTATAGGGATTAAGAAAAATCACCAATTTGCAAGTTTAGTTGTTGAGTGTTAAGTGTTATTTCTTCTGTCATCCGCTTACCCAGCTGTGTGCGCGCAGTGTACGTGTAATGTGTATGGCACGGCGACGGCGTGTGAGTTAGAGCGGCAAGAAAAAATGTACAATATTTATAGATGTGAAACGAAGTAAGACATAAAGAAACGAGTCAATAACATGAAATTAACAGAGATATGTTAATGCCTGTCCACATTTCTTTAGGTTTTCACGCGGTTTTCAGTTCGTTCGAACAAGGGATGTGACGTCCACGCTCAGTGTTTAACACTCGGTGTTATAGCTATTCGTTGATAACATGAATCGATAGTGGCTATTAATCCGAGTTGCAGTGTTGGAGTTCGGCTTTAAGCGGATCTAGACGTCTCAGTCACAACTAAACAATAACTATCAAAAGACTTTAATCACCCAATATGGTTTGGCCCACATTGTCATTGCAAGGTTGTCTGTGCAATGTATTCTATGGCAATGGTTATTAAGAATATCTCGGTGTTCGGAGGACCACTGGAGTTGACAAAAGAGCAAATTTGGGAAACCCCATTGCCTCATGAAAATGGCCACAGGCTCCAAATGCCTTACTCAAAATCAATGATTATTATCATTTTGTCGGAAAGAGAATGCTGTAACCAATGATATGAAAACCAGTAACATTTTAACGAGGATATTGAAGAAATTAACGCAGGTATTATCGCAGGTATTGCATTCTTTCTGGGCCACCCTGTAAAGTATATTATACAACTAATGACTGGGCTGAGATCATTGCATCAAACTATAGGCCTGGGGTTGTTTGTTTCAGAAAAAAATATGATACTTTTGAAGACATATGAGGCTGATAATTTCAAGCAATAAATGACATCAGAGTCATAATTTTGCTCTGTTCACCATCACAAAACTGTTTGATTTCATAAGGGAGTAAAAAATGGAGTTTTTGTTTACTGACTTTTGCCTTTTGGCAAATAACTTGCACATCTACAGAAGGAAAAAAAAAGAGGGAAAATCAGTTCACGTAAAAAACCCTTTTCTTCTTCAAAAGTCATCAGGTTTTGAGTCGTTGAATAAAACAAATAATGACTGATATTGGTTGTTGCATGAAATCAGTAGCTCTGATTTGTCTTGAAAAGGATCATTTTCATCTTGGAAAAAAATAATCCTTATCTTGACGATCTTGGACTGATCATTTGATGCAACGACCTCCACATGGGGGAGGGGGATGGGGGATGGGGGGATGGGGGGATGGGGGATGGAGGAGGGGGAATGGGGGATGGGGGAGGGAGGAGGGGGATGGGGGATGGGGGAGGGAGGAGGGGAGGGAGATGGGGGCAAAAGCATGGATTCAATCGACCTGCCCAATGAGCACTAGCAGTAAACCAATCACACACAAAAAACACAGTGAGTGTCAAAAGCCAAAAACTCGCATTATTCAGGACTCGTACACTTTATACACACTTAAAGAATTCCCCAACTTTCCATGACTTTCCAGAGCAGAAAACTGTGAGTTTTCATGATCATTTTTACATATTTGAAGAGTGTCAAAACACATCATTGCAATACCAGCAAGCTTCCAATCAAGGGTCATTAAAGAAATATCTTGTGCAGATGATTTTTCCCTCGCTTTTCAGAAGAATTTGATGTATTCCCTGACTTTTTGCTTCAGGAAAAAGCATTTTCAAATTCCATGACTTTCCAGAAATTCCCATACCAGTGCAAACCTTGTTATACATGTAGTTGCCATAGTTTTACTCCATATATGCTTTACAATTTCTTTCTGACCTTTCTGACACATGAAGCCAGCTACATGTAATCTAGCCCAATGGTGGCAATGCAGCCAGCTCCCACTAGCTACTGTATGTGTTGTGGACCCACAAACTGAAAATGTGCCCAATCGTGCCTTAAAGTGATAGGCTAACATTGTGGAGCTTCAATTAAAAAAAAATTGTCAAACTTTGATATCTGAGCTACATAGTAGTGTTCAAATGGACAAATAAACACCCTAGAATACAAAAGTTTAGAAAGTTACACTGCCAATGGCAAGTTATGCATGAATAAACAATTAAAACTCGGGGGAGTTTTAATAGCCTAGGTGTACACACAGTAAGTCTATGGGAGGAAATGGGCAAGTGAATCTGGTCAACTTACGATTTTCACTTTTTTAAAGCACTAAATAATCATTTTGAAATACAATTTTTTCAGGGATTTATTTTTAGACCTCATCAAAGACACTAGTAGCATGGGGAATCATGTGGCTCAGATTTTTGTAACTGTGGTAAATGCTAGCCAATACCTTTAATATTGGGTGCAATATTGATGCAAATTCTAGAATTGTAATTTGTGTAGCTCATGAGTGCATCATCTAATATACATGAATTCTTACGATTTTCCTGCTCTGTCGTGTCTGGTCTGGGTCCAGGTTTAGGCATAGCTTTGAAGCTGAAGTTTAAATCTCCAGGTTTAGGAACAGTACCACCCTGTACCACAGAGAAAAAAGAGAAAAAGAAAACAAAAGAAACAAAAAGATTATACAGTGCAATACAGGGAACATGCAGATATATTTTCACTTAATTGATAAATACTCTTGATACCACTGCAGGTACTATATCAAAACAGTACACTACTGTATTAAAAAATAGAAACATGCACCCAAGCTTCTGTGTGCACCTGTACCCCTATATTGATTTCAAAATAATCAACAACTTTCCAAAACTGTAAAAGTGGACATTTTTGTGAGAATAATTTTACAAGCTCGGCCAAGTAGGATGAGATTCATGTGTTTTTTAATTTTATAGACATTTATGACCTTTAAAGGTAAATGACATGATTGGGGGTGGTCCTCAACTTTGGATGAAACTATTCTAGAATCAAGTAAACTGTGCAAGGATTCTACTGTGAAAATTTTGTAGTTAAAAGTTGACTCATTCTAAAGTTACTTCCATCAGTACGCCCAAATATATTGTGTAGCTCTCTATGGCATCTAATTCTATCAGGCCCCAATAGAAACGAAATGTTAGTATGTTCACGATTGATTTGGCTTAATAAACAAATTCAAGGTAAATCCTTCCAGCCAGGAGATGTTCTCCAGCTGGTGTATCCATTGTATATCTTTCAACCAGTTTGGTTCGAGAGGCATTTTTTATTTCTCCCAATAATGTCACTGCCCTTTAAGCAAGCAATAAGAATGCAAGAAATATATCACAATTAGATACCAATGTATTGTAACTACCTACGTAGATATTAAAAGTATAGGCCTAAACTTCAGATTTTAACATTTTGAATGGTACACACTTCAATTTTATGAAGCCTGGCCTACCCAATCAGTGTTATCAACAACTTTTTAGATTTATCATCCATAAAAAAATAAATAAATAAAAAGAAATAAACCAAGACAATTTGTTTGCTTTAATTTTTATGGCAGGTTTATGCTGCACGAAATGCATGAAAATTTCCACACTGGAAATATTCCATGTTTACAGCAATTTTTACAACACAAATCCAATATACTGTAAAACCAGAAATTTTCGCGAGCATTTAACTTTCGCGAATTTCGCGAGGAGTATACATTCGCGAAAATAAAATGCACATGAAAGTTAGTACATACACAACTTTTTTGAATGCCAGTACAAGACCGTGTACTAGACAAGTAACATAAATCAAGCAAGATACACAAGAAGTATTAGTGGCAGTGCACTGTCACTTACGATGGTCGCAATGCTAATGAAATGGTGTTTCTGAGGCATAAAAACAAATATTTTCTTTAAATTGTTGTGATCATTAATATTAAATAAAACACCCAAATGCTTCTTCCTAGCTTTTTCGCTATATTTTATTTTTTCCAAGGTCGGTGATTCGCGAAAGTTTCATGTACGCGAAATGGCCGTTGGCTCCTATTTGCGAAAGTTTCATGTCGCGAAAATATAGTGTTTTACAGTATTCTGAATCTTTATTTCTTGTTTTGTTCAAGTTGGTATCCTCTGGTGAGTAGTAAACAGCTATTTGATTAATGCGTCGAAAAAAAAAATACCATTTTAAGGACAACAATACATCCCTTGATACAGAGTCTCATGCACCATTAGCACTCACTCTCAAAAAAAACACAACACAATCACTAATGACTCTTGGAGTGAATGGAGCTACATCTCGTAAGTAGCACCTCCCAAGAGGAATGGACCTCAGCAATCCGCAGGTCTAGAGTAGCATTGCAACAGCATCGTCGAACAGGATGAAAGTGGAGTACAACTTCAGCTGGACACAAGTCATCAGTTGTAAACAATTCTAACATAGTAAGGAAAGAGGCACTTAAAAACACTTGTACTTTATAAGATTTGAACAAGCTGGAAATGCAATCCACATACAGTGGAAAGAATCGCTTCCACACTGGCCAACAACACTTTGGATTCCCATTATAAATTGTAATTATTCTACAGCAGGTTGCCACACACAAATGAAGTAAAAGGACTGTGGGGGGAATGCAGCCAGGCGGATGCCAGTGGTGGTGGTGGTTTGGGGGGGGGGGAATGCAGCCAGGCGGATGCCAGTTGTGGTCGTGGGTGGAGGGGGGGGGGGTTGTTGGCACAAGGAGGAAAATAAGAAAAATAACTTGAAAATGTAAACATGAACGTACATTGCGGTATTTACTTTGTCTTCGTCTTCATCAGAATTTCCACAAGGGAAGAGATGCCATGATGTGAAGAGATGAGACTAAATTTGTGCAGTAGATTTCAAGCACATGATGTTATTTTTATTATTCATATTACAGAAAGAAAAAGAAAATAGGTTGTGACCAAATGAACAAATACATGTAAATGAATGAGTATAAATAAATAAACAATCAAATTAATTAAATAAAAACATACTGGTATTAAATATATATATTTTTTTTTGGGGGGGGGAATTAATGGAGATTAAAGATGGATTTATGAAAACAATCGAGTGTTATTGGAAATGGTCAGAAAGTTCATGATAGTCTTGATGCTAGGCCACAGTTGACAGTCTTTCACAAACTGTAGAGACCACAAACTGTAGAGACCACAAACATGTACGCAAGACCACACAGGTCACCTGGATTCAGGAGTGGCAATTTTTTTTCCAATCAAATATGTCTAATTTTTATAATTGTTTAATTGTTGTTGTTGTATATAAATCAATTATTACTTTTTAAATTTACCCAAAATTGGCCTCATAAGTTGCAAAAGGGGTTGATATGAAAGAATTTGAATCAATCCATTATTCAAATGACTTAAACTTTCAATTTCTCAATTTTTCAGACAAAAAAAATCAAATAAATCTTGACTTTTTGAAATAAACAAAACAAAGAAATCATATTTTTTGGACTTTTTTCTACAATTTTTGTCACATGACCAATCAGTATTATGTATTTCTTGTTTTTTAATTTGAAATTAATAATTTATTTTCATAGAATGATTGATTTAAAGTGTGACTTTAGCCCAGAATTGAAATCACATGATTTACAATCTGGCAACTCTGCCTGCAGTAGTGCCTGCTATCCTTCAAGCAGCTTTAAAATCATGAAGGGAGGGTCAAATTTATCAATGTTCTGCGCAATATGATAAACAATGTTCCCGAACAAGACAAGCCAACCATGATGGAAATCTAATATCCCTGTCGTCACTCTCCACTAGTCCTGCCCAGTGATCCTGGGAGAAGAGAAAATCCACGCATGACTTCTCCAAAGTGCTAGCAAGAATTTCAAATAGGTCATCAGTAACCGTATCCACTTTGTGAAAAACTTGATGTACGTGTAGTCTGACAGGAAATAATCGCAGACGCTTCCAAATCCTTGAATCCCTCTTTTCCATATTTTTATGTTTCCATGAGGTTATCATGGGAAACGAATGTCAAATAATGAACCACAGCCTAGCAACCCAGCACAGAATATGCAATATGAAGATTATATTAGAGAGCATAGGTAACATTCACAACTCAACCCTCATTTCTTTAATCTTTAAGCAACATGTCACCTACAGCATATTAACAGTATATTATGTACATGTATATTATATAAATTGACATGTGACCTTTGACCATTTGCCCTCAAAATTTTTCTAGCTTCTATTCTGAAGTTATTGGTCAGTTTCATGCCATCAATTAACCCATTCTTGAGAGATATGAAATAAAAAAAAACTTAACTGCCTGCTAAGTCACATTATATGTATGGCAAAATGACCAGTGATCTTTCACCCTTGACCTTTTGATCAAAGATTTAATAAATCCTCCTAAAGTTATACATACATGTACTTCAGTCATGTTTTATGGAAATCTGTCAATGACTTCTTGAGATATTGCAGTAAATAATGTGATACCAGCAGCAAATGTGACCTTTGACCTTTGGCCTCAAATTTGATTAGTCCATCTATTTGTATAGTGATAAATATTTATGTCAATTTCATGAAAATCCATAATTGATTGCTTGAGATGTTACTGTCTCTGTCACCAACAGTGCACAAGCACAACCAAAATTTTGAGTGATATCTGATAAATTTTATAATTCTTCATATGGTGACTTAAAAAATAACTGCTGATTTTTTTAGTGGGTATGAGACTCAACTCAACACTTAAAAGCAAGGTTCACCCTGACATCAAGTTGGTTTTAATAAAAGCAAAACAATGAGAGAAACATATCAATAAAAGTTTGGCAAAAATCCACCAAAAGTGAAAGACACACACTTCATTTTTAAATCAACTAAATGTTCTCAAGATATGCTCTCATCTGAACTCATCCCTATATCATTTTGTGAACCCATTTTCTTTTGGAGATCATACAACTTCATGAACTCTTTTCTCCTTGTTAATGTCAATGTGGTTGGCAACTTGAAATATTTTTTTCTGTAATTCCTCAAATAAATACAAGATTTTGTTAAGGGTTTCCAATCTTTTCACCAGATACTGGTAGGTTTTTTTCTCATTTTTCCCCTCCTTTCCCCAAAAAGAAAGAAAGAAAAGAAAAACAACCAGTGATGTGTGACTCGAGTCCGGTCTTGGACTCGAGACCGGACTCGAGTCCGTTTTTGCCGGACTCGGTCTCGGACTCGGACTCGAAGGTTCATGACTCGGTCTCGCACTCGGACTCGGGGCCTGTGACTCGATGACTCGGCATCGAGTCCGGCTCGAGACCGGGGCATATTGGCGCTATACTGCAGTTGCTGAAACTGAGTTTCGTATCCTAACCCGGGATCCAAACGGATCTCAGGTTCCATTCGTGGTACATATTACACGTGATGTGTGTGTACATACACACCACTTTACACTACACAATACACAATTTGCCGCCCAATACACAATTTGCTGCCCAATCAATCAATAAAATTGTATCTTCTGAACAAACTAAAGAATATGATGAAGCAAAAATGTGAAATTTGTCACTGCCACTATTATTGAACATTTCCGATGAATACCAACTTTAGCAAGCACTTTGAAAGGATGATAGTACCTCTCAACTTTTTTAAAATGTATCAAGTATTGTTGATCTCCAAATTTATTATTTAATTTTTTTTAAAATGTATCAAGTATTGTTGATCTCCAAATTTATTATTTAATTTCTTGGTAACTCAAGTTACAGACAGTTCTGTGTGGCTGAATTACACTTTTATGTATTAGTTCACCCAATCTAGCAAAATATTTTCTCATATTACA
>JZLH01S0295913.1:35375-46310 GCA_001188425.1 Eucidaris tribuloides | reverse complement strand
TTTTTAAAATGTATCAAGTATTGTTGATCTCCAAATTTATTATTTAATTTCTTGGTAACTCAAGTTACAGACAGTTCTGTGTGGCTGAATTTACACTTTTATGTATTAGTTCACCCAATCTAGCAAAATATTTTCTCATATTACATTTCCACATATTGAAGGTTTTGTGGGAATTTTGCTTATAGAACAAGGAGGGTGTTGACAAACAAGAGAAAATGTTACGAAGTGATTGATGCTGCATTCTAAAGACACAGATACAAGGGCTTTCTTGATAAACTACATGTAATTTTAAAACTAATAACTACATACTATCGTCTTGTAATTATTTTGTAGGTTTGTTATTTTTTTTTTAAATTGAATGATGTGTTGATTCATTTGAATAATTCTTTAGTAAGTAGGTCCCTACAGATACATGTACAGTCCAACCTGTCTTAGTGGCCAACGCTCTATAGCAGCCAGCCTGTCTATAGTGGCCATTCCAGCAAAAACGCTTCAATGTGGCAATGTAATATGAGAAATATTTTGCTAAGATGGGTGAACTAATACATAAAAGTGTAATTCAGCCACACAGAACTGTCTGTAACTTGAGTTACCAAGAAATTAAATAATAAATTTGGAGATCAACAATACTTGATACATTTTAAAAAAGTTGAGAGGTACTATCATCCTTTCAAAGTGCTTGCTAAAGTTGGTATTCATCGGAAATGTTCATAAAGTGGCAGTGACAAATTTCACATTTTTGCTTCATCATATTCTTTAGTTTTGTTCAGAAGATACAATTTTATTGATTTGATTGGGCAGCAAATTGTGTATTGGGCGGCAAATTGTGTATTGTGTAGTGTGTAAGTGGTGTGTATGTACACACACATCACGTGTAATATGTACACACAATGGAACCTGAGATCCGTTTGGATCCCGGGTTAGGATACGAAACTCAGTTTCGGCAACTGCAGTATAGCGCCAATATGCCCCGGTCTCGAGCCGGACTCGACGCCGAGTCATCGAGTCACAGGCCCCGAGTCCGAGACCGAGTCATGAACCTTCGAGTCCGAGTCCGAGACCGAGTCGCGGCAAAAACGGACTCGAGTCCCGGTCTCGAGTCCAAGACCGGACTCGAGTCACACATCACTGAGGCAAAAGTCGAAGTGGCCACAAACTGTATTCTTGATGTTCGTTCATGAATCGATTGATCTTCTGATCTCTGCTTGTCAGCTTGACTGCGGCAGATGTTAAATTTCTTTCTTTCTCTCTGTCATTCTCGTAATACAACCATGAATCCTTTACCATCATATTCCGTATAGACCTGATTGGTTGGGTGCTGTTTTTTATGGCTAATATGTTAACTGAGGCTTCAAGAATGCATAACAAAACGCTGATATTTCAATGCACCTGACTCATTGGCATAACCTTTTGAATTGTCTTTTCTTCTTGTTTTGGAAGCCCCCAGTTATGGCTGACCATAACTCCAGGTTGCTGAAACTGAGTTGGTCTAATATCTTCATCTCCAACGTAAAAATGTGTACATAACTGCAAGTCGGATTCAGTCTGAATTTTAGGGTCTCCAAGAGATTCGACTGCGCGAAGTTAATTGTACTGTAGTAACTCAGTTCGATTCGATTTTGCTTGCTGAGTCACCTTCACCGAGTTTGCTTCCCGATATGCATGTTCTGACTTGTTTCGTATAAATCATACATATGGTAGTTGCAAGAAATGTACCATTATATAAATGGTAATTTGGTGAAAACATGCATTCTTACACATCTATTTAAAAGTGGATATCAAAGATAAAGAAATCATGCCAAAGCGCAAGTACATCCCTTTCTAAAAATATTTTGGATCATTAAACTTTTTCATGTTACGTGTAGGTACATCATTCTCGTCATAACCTGACATCAAGTAGCTAAGAGAAAGTGGAAGTTAAAGTGGCGACTTCAGCTTCAAACAGCTTTTACTTTTAGAACTCGAGCGTGGTGTATAAATGTGTGTTTAAATGTGTATAAAATACTGGTGCAATTTCTGAAGTTCTTATTGATAATGACATTTTTGGTGAAGATATTTAGCTAAAAAAATAAAAGTTATAGATCAGCATCACTATTCAATTGAAAAATGCATCTTACTTGGCTATTTCATAATTTCCATTCCACTACTTGTTATGATTCCTTTCAGGGGCGCAAATCCACGAAGAATGCTATTCATGTGGGGGGGACAACAATAGGTGTCCCCCCCCAAATGATAGCATTCCTGCGTGATTTGCGCCCATGATTCCTTTAAAAGCACAATTGAACGTGAACAATGTAACCAGATTAAGATCTGGCGTACAGTATTTATTGCTCAGATATTAGAAGATGGCCTTTATTAACTGAACCTCGACAATATTCAATTGTGTCTTTAAAGTAGGGCATTTCTTTTGCTTGCGTAAAACTTAATATTGTTTGTAAATTACTATGTATACAAGAAATACTATTTTTAAGAACCGTCAGCAAAGGTATTGAGCTAGAACGCAGTTTTGGTTGGAATTTGTAGTGCACCGTTAAGATTTTTATTTGAAATTTAATCCATCGTGCCAAAATGCCCAGTTTAACTTTTAAACTTTTTAAATGACTGTTCATGCAATCTATGATAATTACAGTAAATTGTTATTCTACAGTTTGTACAATGTGTACTCATGATACATTCATGAAGCATTAATGTTTTTTTTTGGGCAAAAGTCCGTAAGCAGATTATATTCATTGGACTGTAAAAATTGCATAGAGAACGGTTATAATTCTACGGCCTTACGGAACTGACTCACTTTCAGTGAGCTTCTATTAAAGAAGACTAACTGACAATCGTAGTTTCAGTGGCATTTTTCCTTATCGTTTTTTCAATTATAATTTCTTATGATTTCCCAGATTCACAGACACTTCTTTATAAAGAGCTTGTTGTAATAGAGCCAGTAAGGGCGTTAACGGCATAACGCGGTTGAGAACCAGAAAGGGTGCTAACATCTGTACAGCAAATCAAATGACAATTTAACAGCCCTGCTGTTGTCAAATGTATTTTGCATAACCCGAGCCCTCCCGGATTTTCGTTATGCTGCAGGAGGGGGTGAGGCAGAAAGAGATTCCCTCCGCATGTCAAGAACTGGATGTCGTCCAATCATTGTGTGTAGTTCAAAAACTTATGAATCTACTTTCAGTAGCTGCTATTTCTTGAATCAAGTGTCTTATCAGTGAGATTAAAAGCTTTGGTGTACTGTGTGCATATATACACTCTATTCATGAGTACAAGCGTAGTAATTTATATTAACTTTGATTATATATTTTGGCATAATCAGTTATGTTACGCGTATATTTGTCTTCAATAATTAGAACTATAGGAGTATGATTATGTTGTAGATATGATTTATTTTAATACAGTGGTGAAAATTGGTCCTTTTTTGCATATCTTGACGCCCCAAATATGTTGTCAAAGCACTTTAAGAAGATGCACAGTTGTCTACAGTTTACAACAACTTTGGGCCTTAATTGAGTGATATTTAGAATCATGTCTTTTATCATAATTAAATTATGAACCAAATCAAGCAAAATATGAAAGATAAAACATAGTAAACACATTAAGGGGCGTATATTGTACTTTTTTGTGTGTAGTGGGTTACCATAATTTCAATATAAATCAGTATAGACGGAAGTCCTAATATTTATAGGGAGCCTTAATAAAGGCTTGGAACTAAACTCTTAATGAAATCACAAGTGTCAGTTATATTTGAATGTATTTTAGAATGACTCATGTAGACTTGTAAGTTGTAGAATTACAATGTTAAGAGGGGGAGTCATTGTGTTTTGCGAAGGGGGGGGGGAAGTCGGAGGGTCTAATGACCGCCCCCATAAAAAAAACGGCGAAAGTTCCACATTTATTTCCAAGAATTTTGCAGGACCTTTTTCTCATAACATAAATGAAAAAAAAAAACATTGATTAGTATCGTAATTAAACACGATCTTGCTGTTATTTCATTGAGAAAGGGTTCACAAAATTATGATCAAACGACCCACCACAGAAAAATTCCTGAATACAACCACTATAGGAATTCCAAAAAGACCGAGTGTTTGATAGACCAAAATATGTGCGGTTCCAATGGAGGGCAGCACATGTATGTGATTGTTTGTCAACGAATCTAGGCTTAGAAGCATGAGTAATTGTTTTGTTGTTGTTGTTTGTTGTTGTTTCGTTTTGTGTTTTTGTTTTAGCTAAAGCACCATTTAGTTTTTCTCTTCCTTCACATCTAATTCAATTGCACTAAGTAAAATAACCTAACGCTGAGTTTTCGACCGCACACACTTTGAATGCTTCAATCAGGGATGTAGTCCCAGGCCGCCATTCCGAGTCACGAGGGCCGCTGGAAAATATTGTTTCTTAAACTTTTTACACATGACTAGGTCCGAGGCCAAGGCCAAAGCCGGCAAGCCGGCCTCGAGGCCGGCCTTCGACTACATCCCCTGGCTTTCAATGCAATCGGTCTGTCGGACCCTTGAACAATATGTACTGTCGTTACAATGTTCACTGAATTAGAATTTTACATCGCCATTAAAGTAGTCTCACTGCCTGAACTTCTTAAGTATTATCTACAGTAAAAAAAAAAAAAAAAAAAAAACTTACAAGAATCAAACTCACACCAGTGTAGTTGGACCGTTATCAGCTATCTTTCTTCTTTAATTGGTTGGACTCTACAAATTCAGTAGGTGAAAGGCTACATTCTGTATTGTATCTGAAACCTAGACTCCTGTCACAGCATACAATTTGGGCAACGGCCCAATTTCAAATGATTTATCGTTTATATTTCCCCCAAAATAAGAACGTATGAATCCCATATTTTGAACACTTGATTTTTATGTACTTTTCTTTACTAGTTAGTTCAAGTCTGTGGCAAAATGGATTGATGTGCAAATCAAGAACGAAACGTTTTATTTAGTCCTACATCGATTCAAACGTAAGTTAATTCAAAGTTGACTTGCTCATGACTAGTCACAAATACACGTGTACTAGCAATGTATGAAAACAAGACCACCGTGACGACTGGTGAACGACATTACGATGGTTTGGCTTGTTTTCTCGGTTTTAAGCTCTTTTAAGCGAATGGTAACTAGTGATTTGTGTGACATGTTATTCGGTTTTCCACTCATCTTGAGTTACACTTGTGTTTTAAAAAGGAGCGCCGTTGGGAGAAAAAACTATTTTTTGTTATACTTGTAATTATGTATTAACATAGCAAGTCTTCAAAACATATTATTGTACATGTATTGGTACGCCATATTAAACAGATTAATTATTCTTTCTAATACTTTTTGTCTCTTTTGTCAAGCAAGAGTTATGATTAATTTGTGGAGTCATTATTTTTTTTTTTTGCATTCTTCAGTTTAATAAGGTACGTAAATAAATACGGTCACTTTACCATTGTCAGAGAATAACGGGCGTAATGAGTGTAATTAAAGGTGTACCACTGTTGATTATGAGGAAACAGTCAAACATTCTGCAATAGTACGGTTTTGAAAATATTCCATCAACGTTACTCAGTTATTATGGGTTATTTCTAATACAAAGGTTGGGGAAAGTCGGGAGAAGAAAGCATGACGCAGAAAGTTTAGATATGGAAAACGAAACGAAAGATGTTACTTGAATTTGCTACTCAACAGAAATTGATCATTGCTAACACTTTCTTCAAGAAAACCCCAAAGGTGCTACTAGAAATGGGAGAGCCTACATGGTCGGAAATGATCAAAACTCAAATTGACCGTATCCTTGCTAGTCAGAGGGGGATCACAAAAGCACTGTGAATTTACGCCACCAAAGTACACATAAGGAGTGATCCCAGAGAGATTATAGCTTGAGTGAATCTTAACAGGAAAAGGACAGACTGAAAGGGGCAGCAGGTGCAAATTTTTAAATGACTTTAACAATCACCAGCACGACCAGCCACACAAGATACAGACAGGTAGCTAACATCAAAGAATGTTCTGAATCAAATGTCACAAAAAGCCACACACCGTGTTGAGACGCAAAGAAGCATAAACACATGAATGGACACAATAGCAGTCACGGTGATTGTTGAAGTGTAATGAAACCCAGACACATTCCTATACATTCAGAATTACAGAACAATACAAGAAGTAATATAATGAAAGTTTGAACAAATTTGGTTGAACGGTTGAAGAGTTATGTTTCTTCAAAGTTTATTTGATCCTTGTTATGGAGGATTGTTAATATTGGCAACTGAAAGTGTGGAGAACTCTCCATTGGTTTTGTACACAACTTTTCACTTATTCTCCACTTTCATCTAATTAATCTGATTTGCTCTTGTTTGTTGTGTAAGTATGTCGTGCAAAAGTGATTGTACGTGTTTTTCTGAAAGTGGTTTAGATAATTTCTCAACTGACACTTCAGAAAACTGCAAATTATTAAAATTTGTGTACAAATCCAATGGGAAGTTCTCCACACTTTCATCTGAAAAATGGGCAGAGTTGCCAATTCTTGAACCGTTCAACAAATTTGCTCAAAGCTTTCACTATTTTCAAGCTTGTATTGTTATGTACTCTATGATTAATTCATTCTAACCCATTGTAGCTTTTTTGATGAGAGCAGAATTGAGGTATATCGGGTGAAATTCAGTCTGCATATAATAACTTCGACATCTTGTGCTATGTCGGACAAGACTCGGGACACGCAAGCTTTCAGGTTTGTCAAGAATCAACCTTCGTTTGCAATGAAAATAAAAGTCCTATTATTCGGAACCAGCCAATGCCTAAGCGTAACTCTTTCCCCATGGATGATCACTAGAATCCAGGACACAATTTGGAGTACACAGTGATCCTTTAAATGCATGATTACAAAAATACGGCAAGAGAATGCGTAGGTGCTGATAGGGTTTAAAATACAAATGAACTTTAAATAAAATTGGCTCGTGAAAACCGAGGGGGGGGAGGGGGTAAATTGTTCATCGTTACACTGTCCATGTGAGCCTGAGATGCATGATGAATGGAATTGATGCTGACATTGGGCCGCTGTGATGTGTGTAGGCGTGAGCGTATATCTGAAGGATGTTAAAGACTTCGGAGTTATCACCTTACCTGACGTTGTAAATGTGGTTGTTATCTGAAGATATGCTGCATTACCTCGAATTATCCTGACTTGGTTTTAGCTTCACCGTGTAAACGCCACTATTGATGTTTTTTTATGGCCAGACTGTTTATTTAAAGGGGCAAATGCGTCTAGGCTGCTTGTTTACTGAATTTGAATTTATTTGAATTTACTTCAATTTCCAAATATGCAGAAGCAGTAACTTACGGCAAACCGTCCTCTCCCAATTCAAGTTATCCCAGCCCCACCAGACCCGGGAGTAAAAAAAAAAATTTGAACATTTTATAACAGGAGTTTTATCTATTTCTTTTGTTGATTGCGTGTTGTACTGAGTCAGGGGGAATAATTCTGTAAGGGCAGTTTTAAAGGAAGATATGAACTGCGTTTTTTATTTCTTTCTTTTTTACTTTCAGCAGTAAGAATGCCAAATGTTGGACCAGTGTGTCTTATTAATGTTTGAACGTATGATTGTTTTAGATAATTAAATGGAAATTATCATAGCTACGGTGTTATAAAGTTGAATGTTTTTATTTGTTTGAAAAAATAGTAGAGAAGTATGGTCGCCGTACTTGACATTTTGAAATACTTGTACATGATATTGTATTTTGCATTGGCGTTATATCTGATATTTTAGGAGCCTCAATTTGTTAAACAGTGGGTCTCTGTTGCAAAAAAAAAATGGATCCAGAACAAATTCTAATAGCCTTCTAAAGCAAGAGCAAGAATGAAATCATGCAACTTTTACTATTTGTTCCGCCAGGCTTCGTTACAATACATGTTATATACACGGAAAAATATTAATGTTGTAAAATAAAATCAGAATAGGGTTTTGTACAAATTCTTTGTAACTTTGTAGAGTAATTCGAACTGTCTTAGTTGTAAAATGATAAATGGTTAAGTGGGTAAATACAACACAAACAAAGTTGTGTTTTGACAAATTCAATAGGCAATTGTTTGTATTGAACAATCGGGAAGAGTTTGGGGAGATCATTATTTTTCAGTATTGTAATCCAACATGGAACATAAGGGCATTTGGTATCGTCACAACAAACAATATGAATTTAAATTTGTCAAAAGCATAACATCAGGTACATAAAGCAAGGAAGGGGGTCTCCACGATAGATCCCAGCGGGGGTAACACAGTTCCACAAGTTTCAGCATTTTGTTGATTTTACCATGAAGTCAAATTGCATTGCTTTTCTTTTCGACAAATATACTGCTGACCATGACAATGGTGCCGCAGATACCGTAAAGGTTGAATTTAATACAATAATAGGTTTAATTAGTTACGTTAATAATTAAGCTAAAGGGCGTTTGCCCACCACGCCAATTTAATAGATAAATATTATCAATAGGTTAAGAGTATTGTCTAAGGCTAAAGGGCGGTGTCCTATCAGCCAAATTTAATTGTTCTTACCAATTATAGCTTTAAGGGCGTATCCTTCTCTAATTTGTGAGGAAACAAAAAAGAACGAGTAGAAGAGAGTTATCCATAAAATAGTTAAGTTTACCTTCTCGAGAGTAAATATAAGTGCAGTCCCAGGGCATACCCGTGTCAGTGCACAACAGGCATCCTGCCTAAGGAAGACACATCCGAGGACTGAACCAGCGACCACTGAATGGACTAGGAACTCCAACTTCTATTGGCCCTGCCGCCAAACCGGTTCCAATCTGAATGACACAAAACCAAAACCACAGCCGTACCGAGAGAATCAGGTAACCTGCCGCCTGGTCACGGAATATTTGGGTAAGTCACTATACAACAACAACAACAACAACAACAATCAACAACAACAACAACAAACAACAACAACAAAAACAACAACAACAACAACAACCAAACAACAACAACAACAACAACAACAATCAAACAACACAACAACAACAAACAACAACAACCAACAACAAAACACACAACCAACAACAACAACAACAAGCAACAACAACAACAACAACAACAACAACAACAACTACGAAGTTTCGGCAGAGAGACCCAACAACTTCACGCCTGCTCGGCGTTCAGGGGAGAGATCAGCGGTCGCTTTCTCTTGGCTCCCGCTTCACGCCTGCTGCGCGTTCAGGGGAGAGATAACAGCGGGTCGCTTTGCTTCTTGGCTCCCCTTCACGCCTGCTCGGCGTTAGGGAGAGATACAGCGGGTCGCTTTCTTTTGGCTCCCCGTTCACGCCTGCTGGTCGTTCAGGGAGAGATACAGCGGGTCGCTTCCCTCTTTGGCTGCCTTCCGCCTGCTCGCGTTCAGGGGAGAGATACAGCGGTCGCTTTCTCTTTGGCTCCTCTTCACCCTGCTCGGCGTTCAGGGGAAGAGATACAGCGGGTCGCTTTCTCTTTGGCTGCCCCTTCACGGCCTGCTCGGCGTTCAGGTGAGTAGATTACAGCGGTGCTTTTCTGCTTTGGCGTCCCCTTCACGCTGTCGGCGTTCAGGGAGAAGATCAGGGCGGGGTCGCTTTCTCTTTGGCTCCCTCATGGGGAGGCACCACGCCTGCTCGCGTTCAGGGGAGAGATACAGCGGTCGCTTTCTCTTTGCTCACCGCCGCTTCATCGCCTGCTCGGCGAGTTCAGGGGAGAGATAAGCGGGTCGGCTTTCTCTTTTGGCTCCCCTTCCACGAGCAAGTGGATGAGGACATCCCTGCTGCGCGTTCAAGGGAGAGATAACAGCGGGTCGCTTTCCTCTTTGGCTTCCCCTCACGCCTGCTCGGCGTTCAGGGGAGAGATACAAGCGGGTCGCTTTCTCTTTGCTCCCCTTCAAGCACTGCTGCGGGTTCAGGGCGGAGAGATACAGCGGGTCGCTTCTCTTTGGCTCCCTTCACGCCTGCTCGGCGTTCAGGGAGAGATACAGGCGGTCGCTTCTCGTTTGGCTCCCGCTTACACGCCTGCTCGGCGTTCAGGGAGAGATACAGCGGTGCTTTCTCTTTGGCTCCCCTTCACGCTGCTCGGCGTTTCAGGGGAGAGATACAGCGGGTCGCTTTCCATCTTGGCTCCCCTTCAGCGGGCCCTGCTCGCGCGTTCAGGGGAGAGATAAGCGGGTCGCTTTGCTCTTGGCTCCCTTCACGCCTGCTTCGGCGTTTCAGGGGAGAGATACGGAGGGTCGCTTCTCTTTGCTCCCCTTCACGCTTGCTCGGCGTTCAGGGAGAGATACAAGCGGGTCGCTTTCTCTTTGGCTCCCTTCACTGCCTGCTCGCGTTCAGCGGAGACGATACAGCCGGGTCGCTTTCTCTTTGGCTCCCCTTCACCCTGCTCGTGCGATTCAGTGGGAGAGATACACGCAGGGTCGGCTTCCATCTTTGGCTCCCTTCACGCTGCTCGGCGTTCAGGGGAGAGATACAGCGGCGTCGGGCTTTCTATTTGGGCTCCCCTTCACGCCTGCTCGCGTTCAGGGGAGAGATAACAGCGGAGTCGCTATTTCTGGCCCCTTCACGCCTGCTCGGCGTCAGGGGAGAGATACAGCGGGTCGCTTTCGTCTTTGGCCCCCTTCACGCCTGCTCGGCGTTCAAGGAGAGTCCAGCGGGTCGCTTTCTCTTGGGCTCCCCTTCACGCCTGCTCGGCGTTCAGGGGAGAGATACAGCGGGTGCTTTCTCTTTGGCTGCCCCTTCACGCCTGCTCGCCGTTTCAGGGGAGAGATACAGCGGGTTCGCTTTTCTTCTTTGGCTGCCGCTTCACGCCTGCTCGAGCGTTCAGGGGAGAGATAGCAGCGGGTCGCTTTCTCGTTTGGCTCCCGCTCACGCCTGCTCGCGTTCAGGGGAGAGAATAACATGCGTTTGTCCCGCTTTCTCTTGGCTCCCTTCACGCCTGCTCGCGTTCAGGGGAAG
>JZLH01S0295913.1:15087-25514 GCA_001188425.1 Eucidaris tribuloides | reverse complement strand
AATAAATTATTTAGCTTTGTTACTGCATGGGGATTTCAACATTTCCACTTATTATCAATGATATAAGTTTTCCTCCGTGAGAGTATATGATTATTTCGATTCAGTGTTTCCGCCCCCCCCCACCCAGAAGTTGCATAGAATTGCCGCTCATAGTAAGAGGGGTGGGGCACAGCAGCCCCTAGAAAAAATTGAGGCACAGGGGATATTCCATAGGTCCTTAGGGACTGGGTGGAAAAATACACAGCATCTCATTCATTAAAAAAAAAACCCACCCAAAAATATGTGCACTACAGGATTTGAACATGAAGGTATGATACAGAGTTACAACTCCTCTTTGAATGATGTTCGAACTTACTTCGAAGCTGCTACTTGAAAATATGTTATGATGCACTTGACTAGAATTTTTTTGCAAGATGGGCACACAATCGAATTCCATTTGATTCTATAATTACTTGTCAGTTTCAAAGGAAGAAATGCCTTTATAATGTTACTTTTTGCTGTCCCAATAGCAAAAGACTGGTGAGCACGCAATGTTAAGTCACAAGGAACATGCAAAAAGAAAAACATGCCAAAATTCATGAAATATAGATGAAAATTACTAAACTCGGCATGCTTGGGCACTATTATTACACAATTTATCAAAGAGCACTACATTTGAAGATCATAAATATCTCAAATTCATTTGTTGGAATTGATTGAAACATGTATAAAATAGTATAATCTAAAAGGAGGGTACTATTTCCAACATTTTTTTTAAACAAAACACAGCTTTGATTCAAGCTTGGAAACAAAATCAAAGGGCAATTAAATTGCATTGTTTAACTAACAATCAAGTGAAATTTTTGCAAAATCTTCTCATCTTCAGCTCTTCCATTGAAATTAGCAGCTTGGAACATCAATCAGCAAAGACACGAAAACACATGAATTCTTTGGTACGACCAGCTGCTGGAATTTATTACTGCATGTTTTGACTTTATCTCCTCGATACCTCCTTGATTTGACTAGCCTGTTACACTGACACATAAATGACAACATAAGAGCTCGTCTTAATATCCATGAACGTTTTGTTTACACTTTTATTGGTTCTTGTGATATCATGTACATAATACATGTATTAAGAAAAAAATGCAGCACTTGGTGATTTTCTTGTACAGTATGCAGTGACATTACAAAAAGAGAAATTAATTTTGAACACAGGGGCAGCGCCAGGGTAAAATCACTGACAGGGCAAAAACCAATAGGGGTGAAAATGTCAAAAAGGCCAAAATTTCATGAAAAACCTCATGATTTTCTGATTTTTGACAATTTTAGGGGGTGCGGCCACCTCCTCTACACCCCCCCCCCTCTGTGGCACCACCCCTGATTGATCATAAAACTTGAAGGCAGTGCATCTCTTTAGCAAGCCTACAAATTAACACTGTGTAAACACACTGGTGTACATTCCAATAAAGAACCTAAGTTAGCAAAGTATAGGAGTTCGAAATTCAGTTTTGTTGGAATTATAGTAACAAGTATCTTCTTGGATATTTCACGATTTCCATTCCACCATACAATGTTATAACTGCTTTAAAGGCATAATCTACCAATGTTCCCAAATATTCCTAATCAAAAATATATGTAAAGTTTGGCATATTCTTATTTTGTAATTGAACCTCCACAATGTTGAATTGTGTCTTTAAATGCATGGCATTTATTTTGCTTGCCTATAACTGAATTGTGTAAATACCATGGTATATAGACGAAAAAACACTATTTAAGAAATTTCAGCAAGGTATAAGAGCTAGGAACTCAGTTTGGTTGGAATTGTAGTGACTTTTAAGATTTTGAATTGAAATAAAGTATAGTTAACACCCAAAGTCCTATAGTCTACTTTCAGACCCTTGACTTGTATGGCAGTTCATCATGTACGTGAAATTTATTACAAATTACAAATATTACTGGACTGAGTTCAGTGGGTCTGAAGACTGATACACAGCCTAAATCTCAGCTCATATTTTGTGCATTTTTTCAAATTCTACTCTAGATAATATACTGATCTTCAGATTTCACAGACATGTTCTTTCATAATTAGATATATATATATTATTGCTTCTGGAAGGCTGCATAGTGAGATTCCCTAGGCATCACACAAAATACGCACCAGAATGTAAAACAAACAAGACTGTGCTGTGATGTACACTTTGAGTGCTTATCGGCCGACTGTTCCCAGGTGACTTTCGACTCAGGTACTAGTCGGCGAACCTGTTCGCCGAGAAGACAAGTCGATCCATATCTTTTAATGTCAATGACGAAATGTCACTGAAGTTCTACCAATGACATTTATCGTAAAATGAATTACACAATGAGACCAAATACGGTTAAAATGTATTGTCTTGATAGCATTTGTCGATTTACAGAAAATCGTACAATTTGGAAAGTTATACCATTAGTCCTAACAATCCAGTCGCGCTGTGTTACCACACCCTGGATTTATAGCCCAGCACCAAAGTGTTAAGCATAATATGCCAAACGAGTCAACTGTATGTTTTGCAATCAATTCAATGTGACCTGTCACCATGGTACCCCAATTAAAGTCACATTAAACAAAGGTAAGCAAAGTGCCAAATATTGTAATTATCATATGAAGCACGAGAGTGAAGTGTCCTGAAATAAAGTTTTTTGATGTTGCAAAGTTTGAATATGTATATTTTTCACCCAAAGGGGTTTCCTTTCTATGTTTATGTTTCAAGAAATGTGTAACTTTATCAGGGTATCGTGGTGACAGGTCAGTTACAAAGATAAACACTTTCTTCATTTCAGAGTTCATCATGACCAACCCTACTTTCATGAGGAGGATCAACCATGCGTCCCATGAACAAAATGGCCTTTGTACGACGATCTCTAATCATAAACAGAAAGGATGATCTGCTTTGACATCGTACGGGCGTGGTCCTATTGATCGCTTTTGCATCACAACTCCTGTTGCAGCGGCTGCTTCACTACCCTCTTCGTTAACTTCAACAAATGCTTTGTGAAGTACTGCGGATACATGGAGGGATCTATCTCCAGTCATGCCTTCAAAGTTAGCTTTCGACTGGTCAAAGGCATCAGTCATTCCCATGGATGCTAAAACAGTTTTCAGACTAAACATTTCCTCAAGTTTGAATCGTGGCAGTTCAACATTAACCGTTTCTTCCTCCAAATCGCTTTCCCAGAATTCAAGAGCCTCCTCAGACAAGCTAGCTTCAACACTCACAAGACCATCATCTTCCCATGGAACTACTAATACCATACTGAGCTCTGAGCCCACATAGGGTAACTCCAGGATAAAGCACTTGCGTGTTTTGTCATCTCCCAGAAGGAACTTCCCTTTTTGCTTCATCATTTTCACTTTCACGATTTCATTTGGCACCTTGAAAATGTCTGGACTTGTGAGGTCTGGTTTAAATTTCTTCTCCCAGTTACCTTTGAAATAGATTGCGTTCACCAACACCAACCTTGTGAGAGAGTCCAGTACTCCTGGTGCAATCAAGTCAGCAATTTTGCCTTCAGTCTGCTTCAAGATCCAGTCATTGATCTTTTGTCTGGCTTCAGGTGCTGCAAAACCATTGATGCTTTCAAATGCAGAATTATAGTATGTACCAGTGCCATCAAGAAAATTTTGAGAGAAATCAAATCCAGCTTTGCCATAGAGTTTGTTGGCTGCTTTCAAAATGTACTTGCTCACAGGCTGATAGAGCAAGGAGTTCAATTCCTTAAAGGACTGGTGCAACCGATTCTCTTCTAGCTGGTTAAATCGGAACACTTCACTGATCTGAGATGCCGTGATATCGCGGGCGCCCAGATGGGTCATGGCAAGAGCAGTTGATATGCTCAGAGGAGAAAAGAAAAGATTTTTACCATCATTTTGGGCTTGTAGAGTTTGGTATAGGTGGATTGCGAAGGCATTGTTTGCCCTTGCTAGTTGGAGGGTATGCTCTGATACTTCGGTGGAAGTTTGGCCTGAAGTAGCCTTTGACCCCATGGTGACAATCAAGACTGCAATAAGGGAGGCAAGTCCTGTAGTAAATTGGAGAGAGAAAAATATAATTATATGTGGTTAATCGTTAGTTGTGATCATTCATTTGTATTTCTACTGAAACTTAGATATTGACTACATTTATGTTCACAAGTGGTACCATTATTGTCTTGTATTAAATGATGTTGAAATTGAAATGTGAATCCAACTTGTCAACTTAATTAACCTATCTTTAGCAATTGAAAAGATATTTGGATTGGAAGTTTTAACCCTAAAAACCCCAAAGTGGGAATGGTACAATGTATCCCCTTGCCCATTTTTCTTCACCACTTCCACAAAAAATTTATCAAACTTGGTGACTTTTCTTAAAAGTTTATGACAAACATTTTGATATAATACATGTAGTTTAGGGTAACTCATGAAATCATTTTGCCATGGCAACTACATTTTGAAGGTCATGTGCATATTTGTTGATGTTTCATTGTTTTTCACTACACAGAAGTTACTGTCACTTGTTTTCCACAACTTTTGGCTGAAGTATGTTTCATCTATTTAATACCATATTTAATCAAGCTTCTTTTGTTTTTAGTTTTGAAAGGAAAATGACACTTAAACTATAAGAACAATTGAAAATTCATTTCTTTTTCTGTATTTCCAGTTATTATTGTTATTTTAATGAAATTTGAATAATCTTTTCAGAATTGCACAAATCTACATTCATGGGATCTTTGAAATCCAACGATAAAATCTGGTGTTGAAATCTGCCTGCATTTTTACAACCACTTAGGACCTTACTAGCATCATGCACAATTCAGAATCATAGCCTGTGTATTATGCCTGTAGACTTAAAATCCCTGGCTGCTGCCCAAACTCGGTACTGAGCCTGAGGTACATGTACACTGAACTGGTAAACAGGGGGGTTGATCCATTTTTCAAAGGGGGGGGGGTAATGAAAAATTGTCAAACATTTTTTGCACGCTGTTTAATTGTAGTTTTATCCGGGGGGGAGGGGGGGGGGGTAGAGCACTGTCATTACACCACACGTGTGTATGGACTTTCAAGATATACCCTGAACATGTAATTATCCGTCGATCTCAGAATACCCTGAACAAGTATTCTAGTCTGAAAAAATACCTTTTTAAATTTAACCTTCTGTTGAATACCCTGAACAAGAATTCAAATCTGAAAATATAGACCCTTTTAACATAAACCTTAGTGTTAAAAGTATTTTTTCCTGATTTTCGTGATTTTGATACCCTTTTCACTGCACGCGCGTACATCGCCCGACCGTGAAAAAGAACCCTTTCAAGTTTTTACGCGTTTTTTTTACATGCGCATGGTGTACACCTTGTAATGACAGTGGCCCCCCTGGGATTTGTATGCTAAGTTTGATGGTTTTGTAGTACCTTCCAATCCTTTTTAAACATATGAATGATATACATGTACGTTACACAGTTCTACGTTATAACGTCAGAAACATCTACGTTGGCAACTTGGCATCGGCTCATTGATTGATAAAGGTACAAACTACTGTAGTATACACACGTCTGTAAAAACACATGGAGAACACTTCAGTTCTGCTAGTACCGTAAATGTACACGTGTTGTTAACACGAATCCTTCCGGTACGGTGTGCTGTACGACGTGCATGGCTGTGCGAACCCAGCCCGCTCCCTAAACAAGCAGGCGTACAACGGGGTCATGTTACATGTATTGTTCGTGTGCTTGCACTGTAACGTGTCAACAACAACGTATTCAACTCCACGTAGCTAGTTCCATTCAGAAATCATACATTCCAAAGCGAGAGCAAATAGTAATAATAACTTCGTAGGCCGGAGAGATGATACAGACGTGAAAACTAAAGCACGAACTACTGTATCAAGCTAACCTCGCTGGCAAGAGCCGATAACCCAGTTGCCCTGCCCCAGTCTCCCAGACGTTCCGGGTGCACGTCCTCTCCCACTGCATGGCGTTGACACATTGGTTTGGTCAAACAGTTCCAAAAATCAAAATATCGTAGTTCATGCAATAACATCAGGCTACATGTTATACCACAATTTCAATTATGTAACGTAAAGTGGTACGGGACATGTTATTAGAAACAAAGATATCAAAACTAAAACTTAGATTCACATACCTGAAAGCTAATGAACTCAAACCAGCCAGCCAGCCAGCCACACTTTTCAACAGAAAATAGCAGACTAAACTATCCGCCCTACAATGTAAATGCTGCAACTAGTCGTGGACGCATCAGATCTGACGCCGCTACCCCGGCATGCCCGGCTTAGGCCCCCGGTCGTAAACGGTACGGACGTGCACAAGATGCCATTTAATTTGTCCATGGACGAGAGAAATTCTTCTCATTACAATTAGACTTAAAATAAGTAAAACACTGGCAACCAAATTTTGCAGTTATCACATTACTGAATGAAAATATTCTTTCGGCTCTGGAACAGTCAATATCTGTCAACAATTATCATTATCATACGGAATTTACATGCATGCAATTTCGTCGAGCATTCTACAACTCGAAATAAAACGACCCGTCACTGCGGTGATACGACGCGAACGTACCCCACGCCAGCCCTGTCCTCCGGTCGACCGAACGGGGATAAAGCGTCGCCATTTGCGCGCATGGCAAGTGTTGAGTATTTGATTGCCGCTCAATATTCGTGGTTACTGTTGTAAGTGAAGTTAAGGTGTTTATAATTCCAAAGAAGTGCACAGGATTCTTCGATTCTACGCAGAACTGTTACATGTTAGGCACAACCGGGTGACTTTTCCGAGACTTTTCTGGACAGAGTTTCACCTGCGATGTGCATTGCATCAAGTCCAATTCCACGCGCAACGAAAAAGTATATGCAATATGCATCGCGTGCGCTGCTATGCTGCCAGCAGGTGAAGCAACACTCGCGCGATCTGTGCTCGTCTATCTTGCGTGATCGTGATCACGCACATAATCTCCCCGATGGCATCGAGCATATTCACGATATAATACGCGATGCAATCGGGATGACATTAGACGCAATCGAGATTTTTCCAAATGCGAATCCGGTTCGTTTCCCAGATTGAATCACGAAGACCCGATGCATTTCCCGCATGTTTCCCATCGTGATTTCACGATCCCGAATGCCAATTAGTTGTAATCTGTATTGTAAACAATAAAATGTGGGTATTTCATCTTTAAAATACAAACAGAAATCACACTTAAATCAAGAAGGTAGTGTGATGTAACATTGACCGCCGTGTCAGTGTTACATCTGACTCACCCCAATTTTAAAAGTAGGTTTTTCAACATTTTCACCATTTATTTAAAAGCAGAATGTTTTCATCCTTTGAGGCAGCATGGCCTCTTAATAATAACACTAAGGAAATCACATTACAACGTTACCTACGCAGAATAGAGAAAACAAAAATCATGACGTACATTGACACGGTGTCACAATGTTACCTCTAAATACATTTTTGCCCACAGTTTTGTGAGACTTCAACATGCCAGGCTGTAACTTGTCAGAATAATTCATTACATGATATGATTGTCAATACGATCAAGAAATGAAATGAGTTCATAGTTTTAATGATACATGCCATGTCACACTAACTTGTCCCACTGGGTGAATGACCCATATATATATTTATTGTGCTTCTGGAAGGCTGCATAGTGAGATTCCCTAGGGCCATACACACAAATACAGCACCCAGAATGTAAAACAAATCAGGACTGTGCTGTATTAACATAATATGCCAAACGAGTCAACTGTATGTTTTGCATCAATTCAATGTGACCTGTCACCATGGTACCGCCAATTAAAGTCACATTAAACAAAGGTAAGCAAAGTGCCAAATATTGTAATTATCAATATGAGGCACGAGAGTGAAGTGTCCTGAAATAAAGTTTTTGATGTGCAAAGTTTGAATATGTATATTTTCACCAAAGGGTTTCCTTCCTATGTTTATGTTTCAAGAAATGTGTAACTTTACAGGGTATCGTGGTGACAGGTCAGTTACAAAGATAAACACTTTCTTCATTTCAGAGGTTCATCATGACCAACCTACTTTCATGAGAGAGATCAACATGCGTCCCATGAACAAAATGGCCTTTGTACGACGATCTCTAATCATAAACAAGAAAGGATGATCTGCTTTGACATCGTACGGGCGTGTCCTATTGATCGCTTTGCATCACAACTCTGTTGCAGCGGCTGCTTCACTACCTCTTCGTTAACTTCAACAAATGCTTTGTGAAGTACTGCGGATACATGGAGGGATCTATCTCCAGTCATGCCTTCAAAGTTAGGCTTTCGACTGGTCAAAGCATCAGTCATTCCCATGGATGCTAAAACAGTTTTCAGACTAAACATTTCCTCAGTTTGAATCGTGGCAGTTCAACATTAACCGTTTCTTCCTCCAAATCGCTTTCCCAGAATTCAAGAGCCTCCCTCAGACAAGCTAGCTTCAACACTCACAAGACCATCATCTTCCCATGGAACTACTAATACCATACTGAGCTCTGAGCCCACATAGGGTAACTCCAGATAAAGCACTTGCGTTTTTTGTCATTCCCAGAAGGAACTTCCTTTTGCTTGCATCATTTTCACTTTCACGAATTTCATTTGGCACCTTGAAAATGTCTGAACTTGTGAGGTCTGGTTTAAAGATTTCTTCTCCCAGTTTACCTTTGAAATAGATTGGTGTTCACGCAACACCAACCTTGTGAGAGAGTCCAGTACTCCTGGTGGCAATCAAGTCAGCAATTTTGCCTTCAGTCTGCTTCAAGATCCAGTCATTGATCTTTGTCTGGCTTCAGGTGCTGCAAAATCATTGATGCTTTCAAATGCAGAATTATAGTATGTACCAGTGCCATCAAGAAAATTTTTGAGAGAAATCAAATCCAGCTTTGCCATAGAGTTTGTTGGCTGCTTTCAAAATGTACTTGCTCACAGGCTGATAGAGCAAGGAGTTCAATTCCTTAAAGGACTGGTGCAACCCGATTCTCTTCTAGCTGGTAAATCGGAACACTTCACTGATCTGAGATGCCGTGATATCGCGGCGCCCAGATGGGTCATGGCAAGGCAGTTGATAATGCTCAGAGGAGAAAAGAAAAGATTTTACCATCATTTTGGCTTGTAGAGTTTGGTATAGGTGGGTTGCGAAGCATTGTTTCGCCTTGCTAGTTGGAGGGTATGCTCTGATACTTCGGTGGAAGTTTGGCCTGAAGTAGCTTTGACCCCATGGTGACAATCAAGACTGCAATAAGGGAGGCAAGTCCTGTAGTAAATTGGAGAGAGAAAAATATAATATATGTGGTTAATCGTTAGTTGTGATCATTCATTTGTATTTCTACTGAAACTTAGATATTGACTACATTTATGTTCACAAGTGGTACCAATTATTGTCTTGTATTAATGATGTTGAAATTGAAATGTGAATCCAACTTGTCAACTTAATTAACCTATCTTAGCAATTGAAAGATATTTGGATTGGAAGTTTTAACCCTAAAACCCGCAAAGTGGGAATGGTAACAATGTATCCCCTTGCCCATTTTTCTTCACCACTTCCACAAAAAATTTATCAAACTTGGTGACTTTTCTTAAAAGTTTATGACAAACATTTTGATATAATACATGTAGTTTAGGGTAACTCATGAAATCATTTTGCCATGGCAACTACATTTTGAAGGTCATGTGCATCATTTGTTGATGTTTTCATTGTTTTTCAGCTACACAGAAGTTACTGTCACTTGTTTTCCACAACTTTTGGCTGAAGTAATGTTTCATCTATTTAATACCATATTTAATCAAGCTTCTTTTGTTTTAGTTTTGAAAGGAAATGACACTTAAACTATTAAAAAATTGAAAATTCATTTCTTTTTCTGTATTCCAGTTATTGTTATTTTAATGAAATTTGAATAATCTTTTCAAAATTGCAACAAATCTACATTCATGGGATCTTTGAATCCATGATAAAATCTGGTGTTGAAAATCTGCCTGCATTTTTACAAACCACTTAGGACCTTACTAGCATCATGCACAATTCAGAATCAATAGCCTGTGATTATGCCTGTAGACTTTAAATTCCTGGCTGCTGCCCAAACTCGGTACTGAGCCTGAGGTACATGTACACTGAACTGGTAAACAGGGGGTTTGATCCATTTTTCAAAGGGGGGGGGTAATGAAAATTGTCAAACATTTTTTGCACGCTGTTTAATTGTAGTTTTATCCGGGGAGGGGGGGGGGGGGAGAAGCACTGTCATTACACCACACGTGTGTATGGACTTTCAAGATATACCCTGAACATGTAATTATCCGTCGATCTCAGAACACCCTGAACAAGTATTCTAGTCTGAAAAAATACCTTTTTAAATTTAACCTTCTGTTAAATACCCTGAACAAGAATTTCAAATCTGAAAATATAGACCTTTTAACATAACC
>JZLH01S0295891.1:81200-93200 GCA_001188425.1 Eucidaris tribuloides | reverse complement strand
TATATACCTCGAAAATTTCATGTAGATTTTATCTCCCTACTATAAAGAAAACATCCCCTGAATATCGGTCATGTTATCGCATTTCATGTGATTAAAATAACCGTGAAGTCGTAGAAGGTTAATAGTAGTGGGGCCACATCAATCTAGGAATATGTGCATTTTGAGTGCAGCTAAGAAAATCCGAACCCGAATAAAATAAAATCGATTTCCCTTCTATTACTGGCACTCACATTACAAAAATGCCGCGCAATGGCTGCCTTTGTAGAAGGGTTCATACTTCAAGATTGGGTTGGGTTAGGGGAGCACCCCTCCCCTGGGAGCCCTCCCCTTTTATTTACCTTTTTTCGAAATATATAGGCAACCGGAGGGGGAGGGCAGGGGCGTAGCTACAGGCCTGGGAGTGCACGTGCCCCTCCCTCCCCCCCCCACAAATTTCGTGTGCCCCCAGGTGTCCCCACAAAATCACGAAGGAAGCAGAAAAAATGATTATGCGCCCCCAAAAAGTTATTTTGGTGCCCCCTACAAAATTTTAAGCCCCCCGTGCCCCCCTGCTGAAAAAAATCATAGCTACGCCACTGGGGGTGGGGCAGAAAGCCCTGTAACTCGAACTCGCGTTCTCCGTTGGTATTTCCATTTTCGTTCCATAAGTGTAAGGTAATTCACCAATTTCATAGTGAAGAAAATGGCTGTATGGGCTTATAACAGCATTTGCCGCAAAGCAAAAATACGACTAACTCCGAAATTGTAATGTGAATATGATCAATTGAAATATGGATCCTTCTGGTAGAATCCATGATCGAAAATATATGAGTTGATCATTTTACAGATAAAATTTAGATTGACGGTATTTTTTTTTCAGGTATTCTCGCAATTTCTATGCAATTCTGCTAAATTAGAATTATTTTCAACGAGATTGTTACAACATCGAAAAGAACAGTTTTTGTTTAACCATATACAACAAAAAGGTGACTCTTGGTGACTGTTCGAATATTGACAATACAACTCAGCTACTGGATGATTTGTTCACACAGTCAGCATGACAAAATATTTTGGATGTCTGTTTGGCAAATACAGAAGTAGGATTTGGAATGCGAAGTCAATCTGGTATAGCAACATAATACCATCAAAATATTTGGATTCCCGTGTTATCTTCGTTTTGATTCAAATATATGTATTTTTTTTTGTCGGCCGAGCGCCTGGCTAGAACATGTAGCAAGCAGATTGTACTATTTTTTTAAGTCTTTGGTATGACCCGGCCGGGGCTCGAACCCGCGACCTTCCGGACGTGAGGCGGACGCTCTAACCACTATAACTGTGCTTATTTCCAGTGGGAGTGCGTGTATCTCCTGGAATTCTTACGGATAGACAGAACAGGGGCGAAAACGACTACTCCACTTATCTGGGGTTAAGGAGGAAACCATTACGTCTCGTGGTGTACGCCCCCTTTGACTTGATTTTGTTTTAATCAAAAGATACGCGATAACTTTCTTGTATTTATTTTATTGATGACCTCCTTATTGTGTTCTTTATTTTGGGGAAGAGACCAAATTGATGACGGTGACTGATCAAAGCTTTACCCCCTCCCCTTACTAATTTCTGGATCCGCTGCTATATAGGCCTACGGAATTTGCCCGAACACCCCTGAACTCATAAATGTCAAATAAAATACCGTTCTGATTAATAAATCTGTCTCTACCAAGCAGTATGTGCTATTCTGTTAGAACGTGAAACTTGAAACAATATTAGTTTGCAATCAAGAATAAACTGTTTTGCAACTGAAAAATATTTCCCTTTACTGCGTAGGCCTTAATTATCCCCATATTTCGTTAATTTCTGCAATGAGTTAAATCGAATAAAAGTAGTTGCCTTTGTGAAGATTAGTTTTGCCATAAACGATATCCAACCATAAGTAAGAAATGAATAAAGAAATATTAAAAATAGATACTGAACTAACAAACGACTGTAAAGCTTTGGTATAGTTTTGGTCGATCAGACAAAAAAACTTTCACAAAGTATTGTTAACTATTGTCACCCCTGACATCAGAAGAAAAAAAATCAAACCTACTGAAAATTGTTTACAGTGATAAATAGTAATGTTTTAATTAAGAGCATGTATAGATATGTACAATTACCTATGGGAAATGTCGGACCCCCCCCCCGCGACATTTTATATTTTGATTAGTTTTCCTCAAAATTGGAAGAACTTTAGAGCGAGCAATTTTCAGGGCATTGATATCATAATCATAGGTCTATCTAAACGCATAATAGAATAGAATTTCAGGTTTTACCACTTACCAAAACTATACTTGGATTTTCAGGTTTTATCTAGACATGCGCGTACCGACCGTTGTAAGTTAAAAAGGTTTTACTTTAGACTGGGCAGTGAATATTCTTTAAGAAGAAAACTGGATACGGGGTGTCCTACCATTCTTGTGATAAGTGACATCGGGTACTCACCTCAAAGCCATATTATGGCGATGTGACAGATGTGCATTTGATTTTCTTCTGTCAAAATGGTTCACCAGGGACAGATTAAAATTGTGATGAAATTTTAGAACATTCGTGAATTCCTTGACCTTTCACGCATCACGCGTGCACTAGCAACAGACAGTACTTATCAACGGAAGTGCATGGCAACCAGTATTTAATTAGGACTAGATATTAAATGTCGTATTAAAGATGAAACTGAGTACTTGCAGAACATCATCATTTTTTATATCAACTGTTTTTATACCATCTCTGAAAGAAAATGTCACTTCAGTATAAAAGAGAGTAGTTGCAGAATACTTCGTTTTAACTAAACCTCTACATAAATCATCATGCTGACAAAATACTAACACAGAAATCTATACGTGGGACAATGTTGGGTGTGAATATTGCGACGATAGAGCAAGCGTCGGAATATTCACCCGCTTTAGCTGCCAATCCTACAACTGTTTATCACATTTGTAGCGAACATTCCCATAATAAATGCAAATGTAATATGCTTTCAGCTGGAAATCAACAAAATGGGAAACTCTGATGAATGAAGTTCCACTATCAACCAATACTCCAGTTTATTACGGAAACGAAAATACCCTAGGTATATACTCTGGTCCAAAGTTACATACCATCACACAGCTTACATTTATAGAGACAGATGCTCTTAAAAACATAGGCTAACTTTGTGGAGCTTCAATTTTAAAAAAGTGTCAAACTGTGATATCTGAACTACATAGTAGTGCTTAAATGGACAAATTAACACCATGGGATACAAAAGTTTGGAAAGTTATATGCTGCCACTGGCAAGATATGCATGAATGAACGTTACCCATGAGTTTCCACTGTGGTGGAGAATAAAATAGCCTAGATATACACACAGTAAGTCTGTGGGAGGAAATGGGAATGGTGAATCCGGTCAACCTGAGTACTCGTAGACTTTCACTTTTTTTAAGTATAAACATTTTGAAATACAATTTTTTTCAGGGCTTAATTTTTCGACCTTATGAAACACACATGAAAGATTATGTAGCTCACATTTTTAAACTGGGGTCATTGTTAGCCTGTCGCAGCTTTAAGAACAATCAAATGAGGTGACTGCTTCATTTGGTTGGATACCATTTAAACTATCTGCTCTCCTCATCGTGAAATTTACTTTGGAACAATCCTGACCTCTTTCCGTTGTCAAACTGACCGTACACCCAGCATGAAATATGCACACAAGACGATTTTCTGTAAAAGATGAAAGGGGGGTCTGGCATTGAATCGCTGGACATCATCTTGTACACTACAATTGCAGGACAGTTTCTCGCTGGTGGGCTATAATCAAGATTGAAAAAAGGTTTGAATGAACACAGCATCTATCTTGACCCATCTACCTTGGTAATCCAGTTTACCACACCTCCCCCATTTGCCACCAAGCTCAACCTTTTACACCTTTGATAAAATAATAAAGTGAAGAAACAAACAACCGAATCCAAGGAACAATTAAACTGCCACTTGGGTCGTCTTTAAAATTCTTTTTACGGTCCCCTGTAGAACATCCTCACACACCAAAAGTCCAGACTACCACTGAGACCTCTTACCACAAATTTGATGCGTCCCCTTGACCGCAATATAATGTCATAAATGTCAAATAATTCCGACGGTGACGATTTTTCAATCGGCTCAAGAAAATTCCAAAAGAATTTAAAAAATCTGAGAGAAAGGGGATTGACCGTTTGTTCTGAAAGTAAGAACATCTCGTGATGCATTACTTGTGTAACTTGCTTAATAATTGATTCACCAATCTTTAATTTCGTGATTTCATACGTCAACTTAGTAAAATATCATAAGTAGCATCATTTGTTATCTTCTATAGCAGACACGATCAGGTATGGGATATGGGGTACAATATATCGCACTGTAGTGTATCACAGTAAAGTCAGGATATGACTGGGGAAAGGGCTTAAGAATCATGTTATTTTTCCGGGGAAGGGCTTAAAAATCATGTTATTTTTCTGCTGATGTCGGGTGGGGTACAATATTTTGCAATGTAGTGTAATATACAAAGTGAAATGAAGTGAGGGTGTGGGAGGGGATGAGGCTTGGAAATCATGTATATATATATATATATATATTTTTTTTTGGTTAATCACTTACTATAAACCATAATATCATTTCTTATTCCTACATTTGTAATGCCAAACTTTGATTTACTCAAATTATTATTTCCAATATTTCTACCAAACTACTCTCAGTGTACTTACAGTTTAGCAATCCGAATTAACTTCGCTGCACATCATAATACTTTGAATGCCATATATTATTGTTTTGTATCGTAAATATTGTAATGTAATGTAATCATCCTGCCTGTTCCGGAAAGGGAACATGGACCTGGACACAACCCAATGTGTAATTTGTGTATTTTATATTATATCTACATGTGTAATTTATATATATTATATTATATCTACTATGCCTTTTTCTTTGAATAAAAGAAATGATGACAACAACATTGTAACTTGCTTAGTAATTGATTCACCAATCTTTAATTTTTAAGCTTTACATATCACATTGATTTGCAGCAAACGTAAAATCTAGATCTAATTTCTTTAATTGAAAACAAAAATGATACTACGCAAAACCACACACATTATGCAATCAGTACTGCTGTGTTTTCTGAACCTTAAGAAACTAGGATTAAAAACAGTAGTGAAACTGAACTGAACTGAACTGATCAAAGGTAATGTCCAAGATTGTACAATTGTGACATTACACAAAATATCAGACAAAAGGTTAAACCGATGTACGTGTACGGTCACTGTTTCTAACTCCTCGCATAGTCTTTCTGTAATTTTGCAACCGCATCTGACAGATGCGGTCCTCCTACAACGGGAATTTTTTTTCTTTAAAAATGAATACGAAGCCATGAATTTCAGGAATATACTGGCCTATTTCCATACAAGGGAGCTTGAGGTCAGATATGGAATCTAAATCGGAAGTTTAAGAAGTTAAATCATGGTTATTGGTTCGTTTCAAAATTATAGACCTGTTTGGCTTCGAGAACGTGGCGTGCGCCTTAGTCTAAGTCACAGACTGCTCTTTAATTGACCCCAATCCCAAGCGAAGCGAGCTGCGAGCGTATCACATCTTGTTTAAGTTCCTGATTTGCTTTAGGATTAGGGCAAAACAGACAGTCTAAAACTTAGACTACGTGCGCCTCAGCTGGGGCAAGGGGCCGAGGGGCTTCTATTTCAAAAGATATTGCAATATCCCTGGTTTACAGCAGTTCTTGAACTAAAAATTTGCATAGATGAAGATACTCTTTAATGCCCCGCCCGCCCCCCCCCCTCAACCTACTGCCGGTGGAATGATCTCATTCTCATTAAAACGGAACAGTTCTATATTGTTCAGTCATCAGAATTGAGCGTTATGAATTTCCAGATGGAATCAAATAAATGTGCAGCGGATGAACCCACAAGTATTAGTATTCCATTTTTGGTTACTTCCACTGCTGGATAGGCGTACACGATTACTAAAACAGATATCACTTTAATGCAAAGGACCTTCTGTTTTGAATACAGAACAATGCCCCGGCAGTTCATTTGATTTGTGATAGAAGTTTGATGAAAAAAACACAAAAAAGACCTATAAGTCTCACGTATTTTCGATCAAGTCAAATAAGCCATATAATCACTTCCCAATTGAATACGTGGGAGACGATATTTACTTTCTTGGTTACATTCATCGAGAAATGTTGACTAGTGAACCACACCATAAAATACAAGAAAAGAATCAGTTACAAAATACTGATTTATGGACCAAATCACAGGCACCCGATTGTGTTTCCCCGTTCAGGGTTCGGAGAATTGTTACATTATCCCGTTTTGGCAATTGCAACCCGCCTCATTCTTGAACTTCCACAATATGATTTAGTATTCCGTGGGTCACTAGTGCCCACCGGTAACATGCCGTATTCATTATAACACTCACAAAGACTATATTGGATATCAATACTCAAGAAAATAAAGACGTAGATGATTTGGAATACTTTTACAGCGGACCATATATATAGTATATATATGATTTTAACCAACTGTAATTTATTACCAAGAGCTGCCGCAGATGATGAGAAGGTTATATCCACACAAAATTCCAGAAATGTCAAAGAGATAATTGTGTCCCGCTGTATAATCCCGCCAGGGTCAGTGTGGCGTTTTGCTCTTACGTGCTTGGTCAGACTTAAAGGCAGGGATTCTGTTTTGCAGCTTTCCAGGAACTCCACAAAACTTCACTTATGCCCTTCTGTTACTAAGGAAGGATGTGCTTGTGTAATTTGAAGATCAGTAATTATCAAGAATTTGAAAAACGCACAAAACATAATCTGTGGTTCAGTCCGTGTTTCAGGCGCACTGTTGGTAGATGAATACTAATCTGCGTGAGGCTGATGCATAACATTTGTTATTTTCATGAATGCATACGCCATAAATCTGTAATTCACAAATACATTTCACAAATCATGCATGAATGAACACTCGTACAGATCAAGGGTCTGAAAGTAGACTAAAGCTTTCAAGTGCAATTTTGCAGAGCTGTACACCGCACTACAGCGTGTCCCAGAAAAAAAATGTCCCTTTAATAGACCACAGAATAATCAGGTTTTATACTTTATAAATATCACATATTTAAAGTCCATCTAATTTTGTAGTTCCTGTGAAAATTTCAAAGGTCTGGCTTCAATGGTTTTGAATATATTATACAGGCTCTTATGTAACAGCAGTGCTTTCCAGCCCATTCCAAGTTTGATGAAAAGAAATCCAGAAATCCTACAGTCATACCATGCAATATTTCATGTTTCACTTTCATACCAATGCCTGTAAATAAAATCAAGTTCTGTCACTTTTGTATTTGTAAATGAAAACTAATCAAAATTCAGTTCCACTGGTCATGTTTGCTTTCACATGGTGTGTTCCATATAATTTATCCTTCAATGTCCACCTTGTAAACCTTAATTGTTCTCCTGCATGTCCTTCCACCTGATTTCCATTCTGGTTGATGCATTGCTGAAGTACTGCAAACTTGGAATGGACTCAAAAGCACTGCTGTTACGTAATAGACTGTGCGTTCACAACCAATAAAGCGAGACCAATGAAATTTTCACAAAAGTCACAAAATAAAATGGGCTTTCTAAATCTGAACATTGAATTCAGAGTGATACTAATTAAGCAGTCTATCAGAGGGACATTTTTAGGGGGACACGCTGTATAGCACGTAGGCCTATACTGTACTTAGGAAACATTTTTTAAACAGTGACAGAAACGATCCGTCATATATCGTTATACGTGACACTTTGAAATATCAAGCAAGTTTCTCAGGTCTCAAGGAAACTGAAACAAAGGCTCCATAACTTCTGTCAGAGGATTCGGCCATTGTGTATCTATTGGCTCGATATATCGTTTCAATGATTAAATTATTTAATATATAAATACCTGTATTGTCCTTATACATACCTTGCCATTTCGAATTAGGATTTATTTGATTTGAAACAGCTATCCGTGTATTTTATCACACCACCGAATTATTCGAACATGAAACTGGGTGGGTCCTAAAATAGTTTGGCCGTCTGCCATGTTTTAACTTCACACAAGTTTTACATGTAGGCTTCATGACTATCATTACATTACACTATAAATTGTGACATGTTAACGACCGAAATTCTCCCCTTATAGCCTAAGTTGATACGATTTTTAAGTGACATTCTGTAGTTAAAAAAAAAAATGGATAGGAGTGGTATTTACTGAATATTTATTTTGATACCAAGCGATATCAATCTGATCTGTTCATACTTCCACAAAACCGTTGACATGTGTGTTAGAAGAGGGGTGAGGTAGGCCTGTCCCTAACGTATCAAGAGAGCCAAACTACATTTTTCCTACCCCATGTGTCCCCAACACACACAATGACAACTGCAACTCAAAAAACAGGCCTATGATTATCTTTTTCTGATTCATGTTAGCACGAAATTCAATAAGTTTCGAAAGCAGACTAAGTTTTAAACCGTAAATCCAGAACCCCCCATATAAGTTTGGAATCTAATACTTTTTAAAGTAAATATTAGTCAGAATGGCATCCAAAATTGGACCAGAACGTCTCAACATCAGGCTTAGATTGTACAGAAAGCACTTAACCCAAAACTTCCAGGACCCACCTCCTGTTTAGGCTATGTGTGTGTGTATGTTTGTGTGTGTATGTGTATGCATGTATATGTGTATGTATGTATGTATGTATGTATGTGTATGTATGTATGCGTGTGTATGTGTGTGTGCATGTGCGTGTGTGTATGTGTGTGTGTTGTTGTGTGTGTGTGTGTGTGTGTGTGTGTGTGTGTGTGTGTGTGTGTGTGTGTGTGTGTGTGTGTGTGTGTGTGTGTGTGTGTGTGTGTGTGTCTTTACTTATTTAGATATATTCGTGAGGGTGAGGATGTGTAGGCCTAAATGTATATATGATTAAGCGTTAATTGTTGTTAGTGAAATTATTAACCACAAATAGCGGCATGAGAGTTTTCGTTTTCTTTGAGACACAATGAAGGCAGATTATTTTGTTGATGCTCCTTTCCTGGAACAGCATAATCACATAATCGACGAAGAGCCTGGGTGTAAGACTAAACCGCCATAACTGAACCCGACGTGACTTTTATCATACTCCTGTCAGCGGTAAGTTTCTCTGTCAAAACAGGTCCTGTTGCTTTCTACCATAGCTCATCACTTCCCGCAGTTTCCCTTTCTTCTTGTTTATCTTCATGTCTCCCGTTTTCCTCCAGAAAAAAAATCACATGGATATAAAAATATTGAACTTCAAGTGGTGTCCACCCATGAATGACGGAGAGCACCTTTCAGAAATACAAGAAGACTTGAATTACTCAAGGCCGCCCTGTCAAAAGCTATAACTATTCGACATGTATCATTTAAAATCTGACACGATACGATACCGATATATAGAGATACATGTCAACGTTTGACCTATACTCTTGGGTGAGCTGTAAATTATCCAAAGGACCAGTGTCGCATTTTCATACCAAAGGCGAATTGAGATACGTTATTGCAACTTTGCATTAATGCATGACATTGTTTATGTGTAGTTCAAGAAAATGTATTCGGAGCCAGTTTAAAATCGACGTTATCATATATGGAGAAATGTACCGAGTTTGATGATATTTAATAAAAGTTTAAATTGGGATGTTGGATGAGCAATTTTCATTGGCACTCTTATTCACGATTCTCATTTTCCGAAGGGTAGCATGCCTATACCATACCAACAAGTCAGCAGATACAAGGATGATGGTTCCTTGACTTTAGGAGGAAAGTTCGGAAACAACACACCTGAGAGTGAAGACAATCTGATGCAGCAGATGTGATAGAAAGCTGGTGAGAGGAGATGATGTTAATGGTGACGGGTTCAGGGGCCCCAACAAATACGATCACCATTATATATACGCATGCACAGACCAGCAAAGTTACTACACAGTTAAGCCAAGGTGCAAGCCATGCTGGGCCTCTAGGAGCGGGGTTAACACACTTTTAGCTGAAGGTTTAAGCTATTTAGATTAACGTAATTTTTTTCGCCTATTATCATTCATGTATTTGGAGTTCTAATCACACAAGGATCTGAACGATCATTTCTCTTAATTTGACAATAAAATACGTTATTTTGTCAGGATTTATTAACCACTGATGAAATATTGTCAGTTTTAATCAAAGCAGATTTCATTTGTTGTCCTCTTCATCGGCTACTTATCGTTGGTCACATCAGGAGCGACGCCAGGGTAAAATCTTAGAGAGGCGTGGACTCATAGGACAAAATTTCAACAACAACCCCCCTAAATTTCATTAATTATACTGGGAACCCCTCCCCACCCCGATTGTCTATATTTCGAACATTTTAGAGACGCCCGTTCCTTCTACATCCCCCCCCCCCCCCTCCCAGTGGAGCCGCCCATAGGGTCACATTAATATTTTTACATGAATGTTGGGACAAACATTTGCCGGAAAATTTCCCGAAACAATATAATAAAGAGATAGCAAAACCACTCAATCAACCAGTCTGTCAATCAATCAATCAATCATTCAATCAACTAATCAATCAACCAATCAACCAAGCAACAACCAACCAACCAACCAACCAACCAACCTATCGATCAACCAGTCAGTTAGTCAGTCAGTCAATTAATCAATCAATCAATCAGTCAATCAATAATAAATAAAGCAATCAATCAGTTTATCAAGTTATCAATAAATAAATGGATAACTTATTAACAAAATGATTAATTGACTTAATTAATCACGAAATAAAGAAAGAAAACAGAAAAGAAAGGAAAAAACGGATAAACGAGGAGACAGTGATATTCGGTCGAGATGCTCGGGATTAGATGGGTTAATCCCATCCTCCTGGACATGACTGCCCTGGATGCCTCCGGAGACCTTCAAGAAGTATACGTTTCTTCTTTGCAATGATCGTGTATACATCAACACATCACTCAGCCAGGCGCGTGTCATCCTTCATCGACAGGAGCACATGAAAAAGGAGAATGCCTAATTACTCCGGCTGGCTGGAGAGAGCATCATCATCATCCATGCAAGGTTCATGTTGGATCTTGACCAGGATGAGGGGCTCGGCAGCGGTCTGGAGGCCAAACCCATTCCGCATCTCAAGAGCGACTGGTGTCGGGTTGCGCGCTCCCTCGCACTTTACCTGTCTTTCACTTCGAGGCGTATGTCACGCCTAATGCGCTCATCACCTGGGCTGGAAGATTTAAAGGAGCTGTCCCCCAGTCTCTCCTTCATTTGCATAGATGCGGAAAGCATCTCGTCTGACTGCAAAATGATCATTTGTTATCGGAACAAAACACAATGCTATGTTTTTGATGTAACGCCAAATGCGCTCATCACCTGACTGGATGATTTAAAGGAGCTGTCCCCCAGGCACTCTTTCATTTGCATAGATGCGGAAAGCATCTCGTCTGCAAAATGATCACAATTTTGTTGACGGAAAAAACGCAATGCTAAGTTTTACCCTTATTAGAGTGTGTATAACCAGTCAATGGGATGAAATAATTGTTTAATCTGGAAAGTCAGCCGAAGAACCATGTCTTATTCTGATCACACACACACAAAATGTCTTTTGTGGAATCAGTAAAACTTAAAAGCGTACTATCTAACTATTGTTTTACGTGGTCTGAAATTAAGTCGCAGCAGCTATACGACACCACTGAAAAGACGTTTAAACCATACGGTCGTTATGTATGGAGGTTTTAAACCATCTTTAGGTTCATGACAAAAATCATTCCTTCTGTTTTGCATATTCCTTGTTAACTTTTTTGAATGAGCCCTCTATATCCTCCACGACAATTTTCAAAATCAGGCTCAGTCTTTAACTGAAACCTTAACGCCATGGAATGTGGTAAATAGGTAAATATTGTTGACAAAATATCAGAGCAACCAAACACAAAGATTTATCGTACGCTTTTACATGTCAAATCGCGAC
>JZLH01S0295891.1:50544-61635 GCA_001188425.1 Eucidaris tribuloides | reverse complement strand
GGTTTGGGCCTTTGGGGAACAGCTGAGGTGTGTTTATGGATGATGTGAGGTAGGTTCTGCTTGTATGAGAATGATAAGGTTGCAGTGTTTGTAACAGCATGATGGAAGTTACTAAATACATTTGTACGTGTGTAAATCTCATGCGTATGTGTTTGGGTGTGTGTGTGTGTGTGTGTGTGTGTGTGTGTGTGTGTTGTTTGTTGTTGTGTGTGTGTGTGTGTGTGTGTGTGTGTGTGTGTGTGTGTGTGTGTGTGTGTGTGTGTGTGTGTGTGTGTGTGTGTGTGTGTGTGTGTGTGTGTGTGTGTGTGTGTGTGTGTGTGTGTGTGTCTGTTTGTCTGTCTGACTGTCTGTGTGTGTTTGTGTGTGAATCATTTGGGGAGTAGAGGTTGGTGTAATACAAAAAAAAGAGAACAAGCTAGCACATGACAAATTTGTTTAATTCCCGATAATTTGTTTTAAATACTCCTTTATTTCGGGTCAAATATGAAAGAAATTACAAATATCGCTTTCCTGCTTATGTGTACGGTTCGACCTTTTAACATAGCCAGTACCACAGTAACAGGAGTCTTACATTTTGTGGTGATGCACGTCTATCAAAAAATTGTTTAAGAAAGGATACCATGGACATTTGTCATCAATGCTCCATTAAAAGGTCCATAACATTTTTGCAAACTTTCTATGGTTATGTACCGCAAGTATGAAGATTACAATGCAGTTTACTTTTAAAAATAATTGTATACCCCCAAAAGCATCAAGATGAAACAAATATGTCTATCCCTCTGTAATTCAAGGTGCCAAAGTTTCTCGGACGATTTATCATTGTAAGGTGGGTGTTTGGAAACAAACCTCGGCGAGATGGTGGATTTGTATTCAATGTTCAATGCTTATACTATCCATTCAAAACAAATAAGCACTAAATGTATTTCTCTCTCATTTTTACATAACAACTTGCTCGTAGTGAATGTGCAACAACAAAATAATGTTACATTTAATTAGAAATTCTAATCATCTTACTTTATACTTCCCACTAGAGTATTAGCCTATTGCGAAATGTCAGATCATCAACGCGAATCACCAAACCATAACAAATTTTTACGCTTCATTCGCGGCAGATTGTCGTTCCTATATCGCACGTTTACAGTGTTCCAAGATTACTGTACCTTAATAATAAGCCAGATGATGATGATGGCATAACAATGCGTGCAAGTAAGACCGTAAATGCTATTAACCTTGACCCAATGTACTAATTATAGTACGTCCAGTTGTTCACTGAATAAAAAATCAGCATGATCATGATATACCACCATAATACGCGTTATGGATATCAGGGACTTATAGTTTACCAGTCAGTATAGGGTTGTGGCCACCGAACATCGATGGTAAACTCTCGGTTATATATCGACAAAGTTAACGCCTTTCAGTAACCCCATACTCCCACAATTGAATTTCTGAGCATAAATGGTGGGCTATCTTATTTCTAATTCGCCCAGCTGAATTGAAATCCAAATACAATCCTGCAGATTTAATACCGTTGTTAGTAATTAGTTATTTGCGGTAGCTTCGTTCGCTCGGGCAACGAAGTCAAAATGGACGCGGGTGTATACGTCAAAACCATGTGCAGATGAAACCTGTCTTCAGTAGACGATTAATGAGGTTGGTGGGGTGTGTTTCATAGAAGATTTCATAGATGAGGGTTTAATTGTTATATATTGAGGGATGCAACTCAGCAGGGCATGTATTCAGCTTTTCAAATGAACTGCAAATCTTCGTTTCATTTTAATCATTTTTCACCTCTAATATTAGAGAGAATGTTGTCCACATGGACCGCTTAATGAAGTTTGACTTCAAAGAACATCAAACGTTCAAGTGAAGGTATTTGAGAACACATTTTTGTTCTATTGGGTTGTATAACGAAACCTCTCGGTTTTAACATGAAAAACCCAGGGGCCATTTTTCCCGCAAGGTTGTAAATACCAAGACAAATGGCACCCTTTTTAAAGTGTGTGCATGACACACTCAGAGTTCACTGGCCAAAATTTAGTTAAAGTGTCGTCTATAATGGCAATTGAGAGGGTTAAGTTCAGAGTTATCGTATCCCCCCCTCCCCCAGAAAATGCTGAAAAGTGAGTGATGGGTCCGGTATGATGTATTAGCGGCCATAGACTTAGATAACTTAGTATTCAACTCTATTGTGTAGGGCCTATCTGAAGTTTCAAAGGTTGTATAAAACTGCTATGCTATAACTTACGCCATATGGTTGGTAAGTTGGCCACTCCTAACTGTGAAGGGTAAGACGGTGGATATTACACGAGGTTAACAATGTGGACAATGAAGCACGATCTACGCTCTTATTTTTCTGTGAGTAAACTAGGGGCCTCTCTAATCGAGTAAAGTGATCGGATTTCCGATTACTTTGACCTGAATGATTGATTCATAGTGTATGACACACATTTCCGAGTTATTTAATTCGGAAATCCGATGTCAATTTAATTCGGAATAGAGTAGGCTTCCAGAGCTGATCTACGTATTTACGAGTTGAAATATTGAATGAGGAATGTAGCGGGCTTTTAACTATTCCATGTAGGAAAGGTTGGTCATATTATGCACCATAAAGAATTAAGACAGATGACTACTCGTTCTGTAGCTACAGTCATTGATATATCCTATGAGTGAATGATGAGAAGCTTTGAAAATGTTCAAACGAAAGAGTTAAGGTAATGACAACGCCTTGTGATCCCAATCAAAGTGTGCCAGCCTGAAAGACCATTCTTGTGGAGGAACACCGGCAGTAGCCAAAGCAGGCTCGGATGATTTTTCATCAGCACTTTTCTAATAGATTAATATAGTGGATACGCTTAGCGTCTGTCTCATTACAAACAGAGAAATTAGAAACAATCAGTTGAAGTGGACATACTCTTCAAAGAATGTCGAATCATCTGGAAGTGGTACCTCAGTTGGGATGCCGTCCTGGTCGAAGTAATCAAAGCTAGTTTGAGAAGAAAAGTCTCGGATTTCAAAAATTTGGTTAGTCTGATAGGACTAACATTGGCATGTTTTATCTGTGCTCTTGTCAGTGCCTTCAGACAGTTTGAAGTCTCCATGCCATTGCGAGTTTTTATTGTGGATTTGTTTTGAACAAATAATAGTCTATTCTTGTATGTCTACGTATGTCAAATAGGCCATGCCCGAGTCGTGAGAAAATTTATAGAATTGTACGATGATATAATGTTATTCCTGTGTGGGAGACTTGAATGTCGTTCAGACCTTGATTGGTCTTCAAAGCTTTAAAGCTGTTCATCTCCCTGTTGAATTCGCGCTGGCCACTCCTTCAGTATATATAGGCCTACTTGTAGCGGAAGGAGAGTATCATGCTATATGTCACTCACGCATATCCGGGACTGTTGAAATCGCCTTTCACTGATGAAATCTAGTAATATGACGTGATGACAATCATTGTAAGATCTTTTCACCCTTTAACAGAAACGTATCTAATGATAATCTCTTATTTTCTAATATCTATTCGAAGTCAAAACGCCGAGTCACTGAATGAGCTGCCTTAGAAGAATATCTCTTTGTTCAGAAGCAGTTTTAACAACAAAGTAAGCTCAGATCGTTTTCATCCAAAACGGGCTTCAATGGACCAATACATTATTATCACAAAGGGTTTAGAACCGGTGTGATGGACGGAAGTGGTTAAACCATCCGCCCTCACAATCGGAAGGGTCACGGGACGTTCGAGCCCGGGGGAGGTCATACTAAAGAGAAGGTAGACATTTGTTGTTATGCAAGGCTGCTGGGAGAACAGTCCATTTGATTCTGAAGTGGCCACCCTGGGTAAATAAAAGTAAGTAAAATTTATTACTATTATATACATTTCCCTTCTTTGAAGCTCGTCGTTATTAAACGCTGTGGCAATGTTACTGAATATGAGAGACACTGAGACATTCGTCTTGGACAGTGACGGTGGCGTGTTTCTTTTCGTGCATCAGTGTTTGGGTTTAAAGATTGGGTTAGGATTTGCAAGTCCATTACTTCCCTTCATTATCAATACCCAAACGGTGTTTTGCTACTTCAAATGGTGTGATTTAAAATCTGAGTTCATCCATACGTCATGAGTTTGTTGTTTTATGAGAAAACTAATAACGACATGTTACCAGAATGTTGTTCTTTCTGTGAGCTTTCAATTTTGCCTCAACGCGAAATCGCGGTTACTGGGGGGGGACGGGAGGGGGCGGGGGTAGGGGTGACACCGTAGCAAGACGGCGGAGCGCTCTGATTTGGATTCAATTCAGCTATCCCCTGCGCGACCTTTGGCAACGGCTGATCGGACCATTTCTGGAACGGCACGTGCACGTTTTGACCGTCGCGGTTTTTTTAAATTGCTCCTTGAGCAAATGGAAAAAAGGTGAAGTTTAACGTCCAGTTTTCACCAAAAACTCATATTTTTACCCCAACGTCTCTATGAGAGTGTTCATTATATTAATTCTTCACATATGGATATGTTGATCTCAGCTGGATTTGATTCATATAGATGTTTTTGACCGTGGCAAAGAAAACGCTATCTTTCAATGTGCGTTCTCAGTTACGTCTCTGGCAGATCCCATCACCAGATTGCCAAACATTTATAGCGAGAAGTTCATTCACATTAAGATCATCTTCCCGCAGTAGGAGACATCGGTGTCCGGAACGGTATGCGCCGATCATTACGACCCATTACTGCTTGCGATGGCAAACGACCGGGCTTTGTAACTTTGGCCATACGAAATGGGAATATCGCGTCGAAGGAACCCGCTTGTTTTCTTTTTTCGGGTCTCGGACGGGGATGGGTAGGATGGATAGGATATGGAGCTAGAACTCATCATTCAAATACATTAAATGGATAGTGTTCGGGATTTGCAAGCTCATCACTTTCCCTTTGTTAGTGATTACCCAACGGTAGTTTAAATAGTTACAAATGGTTTTGTTGAAGTTTTAGATCCTATACGCCACGAACTTGTTGATTTAGTGAGACAAAGAACTAATAACGATATTGCTGCCAGAATATTGTTCTTTCCGCGAGTTTAAATTTTGTCAAATTGCGGATCACGCGCGACCTCGGCTAAGGCTTATCGGCATTTGGAACTAAAAATTTGAAGCTTTAACGATCCAGCTTTCAACAAAACTAGTATTCTCCCCAAAGGTTTCATGACAGGTGTTTATGACCGATATTCACATTCGTGAACGATTTGAGACTGTTTGCATCTCATTATTGACGTTTTTCTGGCGTGCAAATCCCAACTCTATCTTTTAAAGGAGTACGCAGACTCCCCTTTACAGATGGCAAGTACTGGTCAACAGGTCAAACTACATGCAATAATACAGCGAACACTAAACGTACCGTCGACAGTCCCCACATATTTTTCACGATTATATTACTTTAAATATATTGGGCTAACATTTACCACAGTTAAAAAATCTTGAGGCGCATGATTCCCCATGCTACCAGTGTCTTTGATGAGGTCTAAAAATGAAGCCCTTTTAAAAATTGTATTCCAGAATGATTATTTGTGCTTTAAAAAGTGAAAATGTACATAAGGTTGACCAGATTCACTTGCCCATTTTCTCACCATAGACTTACTGTGTGTACACCTAGGTTATAAACTCGCCCGAGTTTTATTGTTGTATTATGTATAACTTGCCATTGGCATGTGTAACTTTCAAACTTTTGTATTCTAGGCGTGTTTATTGTGTCCATTTGAAACTACTATGGTAGTCAGATATCAAGGTTGACAATTTTTTTAAATTGAAGCCTCCAACGAATTGTTAGGCCTATCACTTTAAGGTCACGATCGTTGACTTTAAGTTCGTCACAAGATGCCATTGTTAAGAAAATGATCTGAGCTAATGTCAGACACTGCAAATATTCACGAGATTCTTCGAGTATAATACACTATTCTAGAGTACTTTAAACACGCCTGTCTTTATGATTTGGGTTTTTTAAATTATGAATTCAACAGTTACTTGAGATCCCTCTTTCTTTGTATTTAATATTTGCCGAAAACAAAATAATTGTGTCCGGAATTGTGCTTGAAAGCGGAAGCGTAAATGTATTTACTGTATGTAGTGTGGTGTGTGTGTGTGTGCTGTGTGTGTGTGTGTGTGTGTGTGTGTGTTGTGTGTGTGTGTGTGTGTGTGTGTGTGCGTGTTTGTGTGTGTGTTGCGTGCGTGTGCGTGTGTTGTGAATGTGTTTTGTGCGTATTGCATGTGTGTGTGTGTATGTGTGTGTGTATGTATGTATGTATGTTATGTATGTATGTATGTATGTATGTGTGTGTGTTGTATGTACGCATGCGCGTGTGTATGGGATGGTCTTTATTGTGAAATGAGTGCGGTATCTGGGTTTAGTGTATAATGATTTTACTGCGTACATGATTTTGTTAAAAATTAATGGCGCGAATATTTTAGGTTTTTTCAAAAATATGTGATAAAATATTTTCATGAAGTTTACAGTGTTTGGTTCATGTACGAACTATTTGGATCAACAGTGTTCATATTGCAATTGGATTGACATGGAACGTTTAATGTATCTAGTATGTGTGTGCGCGGTGTGTGTTAAATATGATTTTGTTTGTGTGTGCGCTGTCTATGGTTTATATGAGGGAATGATGCATCGAGTCATTGCTCTATAAGTGAATGTTTGGCTTCTCCATTTATTATGGTGATATGATATTGATATTACTATTATTGGTAAATGTGATATATTTTCATTTTTGTGAATATCTGATAACGATCTTAGTTTTCCTCTGTATTATACGGTGAACATTAAATGCATGCGGTGACCGAACAAATGACGTCACCTGGGATTATTCATTCCGGTCACATACACCTTATGTTAGATTTAAGACCCGATTTGCTATAAATAGAAATGTCAAGTAATTGAATTAAATGGCTTTTACAACAATTCCATGTGGATTACGTTGCAACAGTTAATTGGGAAGCGAAGTTTTATGCATGCAGCGTACATGCAGATAATATGGATTGCGGTTGACCTTTGTAAGAACAAAAAAATACTACACAGTCCCCGTATTTGACCATGTACGTCAAAAGAACCAGGTTTTAACGTCAAGACTCTGAAGATAAGCAAATCGCAGTCTTTCGTGAATGCATGATTTGGGCTTATGATAATTATGCTGTATTGACGATATAAATCGTACATAAATGTAATTTTAACATATCTTTTAAGATATCGTCTACATTCAGTTGATTTATTGTCATGCGCCTGGGCAGAAAATCGTAAGCAAAATGCTTCTAGCAAAAGGTCAGTTAACAGTTATAATTGCTTGTAGCGGTAAATTTAACTGTTGGCTTATTTCCAACATGAAATCAAAGTGTGTGATCTTTGTGGCCTCTATCAGTATGTTACGCAGAAATATGGAATAAGGTTACCCTTTTTTTTCATTTAGATTGTATTTACTGTTACCCTTTTGCCTAGAGGCATTTGCAACGATGTTTCTGCCACACGCATTGACGGCGTATGTTTCTAAAATTAAGCACTTTTGGACTAATAGAACAAGCGCATTGAGTATTTTTAACTAAGAAACGTAAACTGTTGGATTATGTGTATCGTCTACAGTCTTTGTTTGTAAATATTATGTATCTGAACATGGAGGTAGAACCTCCATGATACTGACATACACGGATCCTTTATTCAGTTCTTCTCCCCTCCTCTCCCCCCCCCCCGGCATGTTTATAGAAACTACCCTCGCCAATGACAAAACACCGTATACTCAGTGGCAAGTTACAATGTAGACACACCGATGACTACTTGAAAATCATTCGGCCCAGTAATGACATGAATATAGACCAACAGAAAAATAAACAAACATGAAGGGGTTCGACCGCAATGTTTAAGAATTCTGGGTAATTTTGTCGTGGATGTAGGTTGGGAGGTTCAAGCAAATATTTTTCGACCGTAAAGTCACCTTGGTTACGAGGATATAGGCGGGTAAAGCAGACTGTTCCAGATGTTTGGGTTTCGAAAGAGGTCGGGAGATACCTTGGGATATTTTAAGATGTAAGTGTCGGTGTCGGGAGTGACATTAAAATATTTGGAGTCGTTTTATGAGGACGACGTTCCGGATGCTGACAGAGCTGTTGAGTCTTGTTTCTGTGGACGCGGCTGCAAGAAGGAAAGGAGATAGCGCCTAATGTCAACACGCATCTCAGGAGCTAGGGCGAAGGCTGGTTTGGCATGGGAGGGTGCACATATTGCTGGGGGCAGTGGAAATAGGGTTTAGAAAATCAGATACCACAAAAAAGTGCAAATTTCTTTGATGCTTGCCAAGAGCATGTGGGTTTTTGCTTCCCTGCGCCATTTCGACATAACTCCTATGTATCAAAGGCAAATAACAGGACTGGCAGAAATCCTTACTAATCTGTAGAATGAAGTTACGTTTCAAGGTTACTGTTTTCATGGTGAAATGTTTATCATTTTTAAACAATCAGTAGTCATTGTGACAGGCGAATTTGTTGTGCAGCTTTTATACGGGATCATTTCTATCGGGGCACCAGATTAATTCAATACTGGTGAAAAGGAACGCTTGTTTCTCCACAAGTAAACAAATTTAAGACAAATCCTTCCAGCCAAGAGATACACTCCAGCTGGTGTATACATTGGTATATGTTGTAACTATTTGTTTTAAGCATTTTTGCCTTCTCCCTACAGCCATTTTAATGCTTTTTAAGGTTTTAAATTTTAGTGTATTTCGCCTTTATCTAAAGGGATGCAACGAATTGTTTATAAATGTGGTTAAAAGTGTAGAGGACTCGGAGGCTGTGCTCCTGGGGCCTGTTTCATAAAGCTGTTTCGTAAGTTACGCATGACTTTACGAACGACTGGGTGATCAGTTCTATGTGCTAAATGAATAGAATGTGATTAGTGTAGACACCAAGAAATGTTCAGTCGTTCGTACAGTCATACATAACGTTTAATACGAACAACTTTATGAAACAGGGCCCCTGGACCTATAAGGGCCGCGAGGCCAGCCTTGGGCCATTTCCGCCAGCTGTTCGCAACAATTTGCCCCCAAGTCCAACACGGTCTCCTTGCTCTGAACTGCCCCTCCCCTCCAAATTCTAGATTTCTGGTGCCGCACTGTAGGTCTATTATTACTGCAGAGATTGACCAATTGAAGGAGTATCTCGCACATGCTGGGAAGAAGGGCCTTAACACTATACAAAATTCGGATGGTGCTAGGGACCCTTGTCTACGCAACCGCACGTTTTAAACTGACAACAGCTGGTTACGACATGGATGGTAATTATTAAATATCTCTGGTTAAACGAACGTGCCCTGGTTATCATCCGAATGTAATCATTCGTGCCATCACAACGGCGAGTACATAATTGTACTCAAATGTCACTCCGGCGCACACTTGCCCATGTGTTCATCGTCTCATTAGATTAACGTTGGCGGGTGCCATAGCGTTTACCAGCCTGTGTATCGTATGCTCAAAATGTGCGCCATCTTCCATTTTGGTGTATGGTAGTCTCGCTTCCAGACCATTCGACTTTTTTTCATCCCAAAGTACTAGTACACTCCCTCTCCGACATTTTCTACATTAGACTGCCTATTGCTCTGTCTTGGTCGAGAACCTCACCACAGGGCCACATAGTCTTAGCATTCGATTGATGGTAGTAATCTCTCTAGGAATTATAGATATGATAGCTTCTACGTTGGAAGCAAGACTATGGTGAATTTTGGCTGTTGTAATGGCGCGCTAGCCAGAAGCGCATACAGCTTCCTTTGTACCGGGGCATTTCCAGAGAACCTGGTCAATGTTGGTCTCGTCTCGATGTATGTAATGGAGGCAGGGACTTGCGAGCCTGGGAGTGAAATCATCCAGGAATGTAGCTCTGGCATCCGTCCATGACTGTTGCTCATCTAGCTATCATCTGTCTGTCTGTCTGTCCGTTTGTTTGTCTGTGTGTCTGTCCGTCTGTCTGCCTCGGTTGGCCAAGTGTGTTGTTGATAACAATATCCCCGTAACCAAGGGCACGGATTGGGCGACAATAATTGAGGTGTGTTTATGGATGTAAAGGTAGGTTCTGTTGTATGAGAATGATGAGGTTGCATTGTTTTGGGTGCTCCTAAAGCAGCATGATGAAGTTACTACTGTGTGTGTGTGTGTGTGTGTGTGTGTGTTGATGTGTGTGTGTGTGTGTGTGTGTGTGTGTGGGTGTGTGTGTGTGATGTGTGTGTGTGTGTGTGTGTGTGTGCGCGCGAATGTATGGATTATTTGTTTTCCATCAATTTGTGAAAAGTGCGCATTTACATGTTTTTCAAAGTTACAACATGAGAACTCACTGTAATTGAGTTTGTGTGTATGTGTGTGTGTGTCTGTCTGTGTGTCTGTGTCATGTGTATGTCTGTGCTGACTGTAGTATGTTTGTATAGTTGTCTGTGTGTGAATCATTTGGGAGTAGAGGTTGGTGTGTAATACAAAAAAAGAGAACAAACTAGCACATGACAGATTTGTTTTAATTCCGATAATTTGTTTACATTACTCCTTTTTTTAGGTCAAATATGAAAGAAATTACAAATATCGCTTTCCTGCGTATGTGTAGCGGTTCGACAGGAGTCTTACAATTTTGTGGTGACGCAGCGTCTATTAAAATTTGTTAAGAAAGGATTACCATGGACATTTGTCATCACTGACTCCATTAAAAGAGTCCATACACATTTTTTTGTCAAACTTTCTATGGCTATGTCAGCGTAAGTATGAAAGATTAGAGTGCAGTTTACTTTTTAAAAAATAATTGTATACCCCAAACATATCAAGATGAAACAAATTGTCTATCCTCTGTAAATTCAAGGTGCCAAAGTTTCTCGGACGATTTATATTGTAAGGTGGTGTTGGAAGCAAACCTCGGCGACAGATGGTGGATTTGTATTCAATGTTCAATGTCTATACTACATCCATTCAAAACAAATAAGCACTAAATCGCTTATTATCTCTCATTTCTTATATAACACTTGCTCGTAATGTGAATGCTGTACCAACAAAATAATGTTAATTTAATAATAGAAATTTAATCATCTTACTTTATACT
>JZLH01S0295891.1:35912-40619 GCA_001188425.1 Eucidaris tribuloides | reverse complement strand
ATATCACACAAATACCAGACAGAATTTGTGGTACTTTCTGTGGTAGTCCTGTGGTATTAGTCCAAACCAATCACAGGAATATCCTGTGGTATTTTCCTGTGGTATTTTCTGTGGTATTTCCTGTGGTACTGCTGTGGTATTCCCTATGGTATTTCTGTATCAAATGGGTACCACAGGCTAAACTTCTGCAGTACCACAGGAATCTGTGTCGTACCTCTTCATCCCTGTGGTATTTTCTGTGGTATTATACAGTACCATAGAAATACCACAAGAGTACCACAGGACATTTTTTGTAAGGGTACTATTACTACACAGAGAATAACGCAGCATGTTCCTTTACGACCTCAGTGTGTAGATTGATCATTTTATCATCCATAATACTTTGAAATACGTATCGACAATTGACATAATTTGAATGAAATTTCAGGCATTAATATGTGAAAATATTAGCTGGTATAGTGTTGTGATTTTTTTTCCAGGATTAGTATGTTCCATTTTCAACCAAGGTTCATAATTTTATAAATTTCAATATCACACAGTAGGTCATAAGTTAAAGATTTCGAGAACTGTTAAACTCTTTAAAGAATTTCACAATGGGGGGGGGGGGTATCACGTTTACAAGGGAGTACTTACTTCCGCCGTTTACGTGGATTTTTTGTTACCAATTTCTTAAACTCACTCTTTGCTTAATGAGCTCAAATAATTTTGAAGGATGAGTTTAAATAAAGAAAGCATTCGCATTGAACACGACTTTTTAGAGAAACTGCGGACCGCCTAAAAAGAAAAAAAGGAGGTGAGAGAGATAGACGGGTGTGTTGTATAGTAGGTGTCAATTTTCTTGCCATTGCGCATTTTACCTATAGCAACAGTAATACATGCCAATGTCCGTGATTGAAATTCATGATTTTCGGAAAACCATCAAAATCGTTTATTGATTGTTTGATTTTTTTCCGTTGAATCTTTAAAGATATAACCCCATTCTTAGATAGGCTAGGCCTACCTTGTACTCATAAAATCGACGACAAAAGAATATTATCATCTCCCATCTCCCATAAATACGTCTCGATGGGGACGAAGTTGTTGAGTCCCTACTGCCACGCATGCGCATTAGGTGCAAAAAGCTCCATCTACGACATAGTATTACATTAGAGGTAGGCCTAGCTTAGTCTAAATGCCAGACCATTATGCATGAATCACCAGTCAAACCTGTCTCCATGCTCCGCGGGAAACCAGTGCTTCACAGGGGCTGAGTCTGGAATTCAGACTAGCAGCTTCACTGCCTCAGTTGGGAAATTATGACGTCATATTTTAAACTGCTATCAGCGTTGATCCCCGACATGACCTGGTAAGCATACATGTGTATCTTGGCTAAATACACACGGTTACATCATAATGTGGCACATTTATGGTCTGTCAAAACGAATTGCATAACGTGTGCCATCGGTGTTATAGCTTGGTACATTATGGGATATGATGACTTCAAAGAAAGGAATTTGGCGGGTCAGGTGTAATTAATCCTTTATTGCTTCCATCAAACACTCTATAAATACGATCATCAAATCAATCCTTGCCTTTTCTGGTAAACTTTCAAGAAGCCAGTGGTTATATTGAGCTGAAACAAATTTCTTGGGGATTTACTACGAGGCGTGAAGTACATAGCTCCGAGGATCAGTGAAGCGATCCCTCCCTACATTTCATTTAAGATGATAATTTTGCATTTTGTTATTATTATTATTATTATTATTATTATTATTATTATTATTATTATTATTATTATTATTATTATTATTATTATTATTATTATTATTATTATTATTATTATTATTATTATTATTATTATTATTATTATTGTGTTGTTGTTGTTGTTGTCGTCGTTATTATTAATTATCATTGTCATCCACACCACCACACCACCCATCATCATCATCATCATTAATATAATACCTTCCATCACTGAATCATACTCGTATACGTAAAATTTTAAGGCTTTACATAATTTGAAATCCCCTCGAAAAAGGGGGAGATGATTGTACATGCCATCCCCCCCCCCCGCTGTTTTAGTGTGAACATTAAATTTAGTCGCGGAAAAATTTGTTCATCGTCGTTCTCGCCACCCCCCCCCCTCCCACCACCCACCCACACATGACCAACAACTTATTGCGTTTTCGCACGCTATTGGCGGTTTAACACAATATTTTGGCGGCAAATTTTCCCGACGGATATCGCCCCCGCCCCCACAAGATTTACCCTTTACGCCCCTGTCCCATCTTACTGCTTTCTAATGCTCCTGCTCCGAAGTATCATCGTGGGGTTGTCCGTCGTCTAGGTCACACTAACCACTTCCATTATAACAGACTAGTGAAGGCAGTTGGGGGCCAGAACCTCGCTAATACGATGTACATTAAATCAAATCCTCCACTCATAAAAGCCTTCCCGTCCAAGCGAGAGAGAACACGTTTCGCGACAGTGTACCTTGACAACTGCCCCCGTCAGAGCACGCACACTCACCCAGGGCATGCTGGGATCTTCAATAGGTACCAATTGAAAGAGGGCGATTGTTGATCAATGTCTTTTGTGTAGTCTTCATATTTTAATAAGGTGACGGTGATCATGTTAATAAAATTTACGATGATTTTTCAGTGGGTTTGTATCTCCATGGTTGTAGGAAGGTCAAGTTTCAAATATTACTATACGTCGACAAAAACAAAGGTCAAATGAATATAAGTCCACCCTTCATCATTTGGGAACTAAAATGATTTCACTGGTTTTGAAGAGAAATATCTTGGATTTAATTCAAGGCAAAATTTAACAATGTTCCAAGTTTTAAAAACATCTGAGCTATATAACCTTTCATGCTAATTGCTAAAGGTCCAAAATCAGCCCTGAAAAAATGTACGATATAAAAATGGATGAAAGTCTATGAGTAGCCAGCTGTATGTCCATTTCTCTCATACCCTCCCATGCCAAAATTATTGCAAAATACAACGCATGTATTTTAAAATGAAGGGGTCTTTCTATAATGATGTCCTAGTGAAGTTATATGTGGAAAATAACAAATTATTTGAAATAAAGTCAATGAATATTTTCTATCCTTTCTTCTCCAAGACGGAGAGATTTTCCAATGCAGGGGCACCCATGGCAGAGGGGCTGGAACACAAAAATTAACATTTGATTGCTCCCTATACAGTGGTGGGGTGTTTAATTCACCAAAGCATCGTAATTCGGTTTCATATTTCCCGTGAAACGGTTTTGATGATTTGGAAAGACTTCCAACAAACAAAAAATGCCAATATGTTCCTCTGAAGCGGTCTCAAAAAGAAGACCACATCCGGGAAAGAAGAAAGCGCCTCCTATCTTCATAAGACAGTGGTAAGGAGGATACACCCCATATTTTAGACAGGACCTTTTCAAGTTATAATTTCTTAAGTTTCTCAATTCTAAAGGAGGTTTACAATTACAAACATTCTATACCGCCATGTGACTTTTTTTTACATTGGATGTAATGATGTGGAACGAAGACCACAATTTTTAATTAGCAGCCCTATCCTCCTTACCACTGTCTTATGATAGGAGGCGCTTTCTTCTTCGCTGGGAGCATAATAGTTGTATAACTTTGCAAAGTTGTGTATTCTAGGGTGTTTATATCCATTCAATTAGTACTATGTATAGGCCTAGCTCAGATATCAAAGTTTGACAGTTTGTAACTGACCCTCGACAATGTTAAATTGTGTCTTTAATCATTGACATGTGCATAACGACTGTTAAACATTTTGAAATGTGTAGTCGTTATAGGCATAATAAAGAGGTGCTTTATAAATACATTTTATTTGTCTTCTTAAAGAATGTTTCGATAAGAGTGATGCGCAGATTGTTTCCGCTTCGCTGAAATGAACTCTCGTTAATGATCCTTTTATTTTTAGTCAAATCTCAATCACCCATCAAGGACCTCCTAGCTATGTTTATCTACCAAACTTTTTTTGCACCATTGTTTTCCAGAACAGTTGGAAAGCAAAAGTCATCAAGAATCCTGTTCGCTACCCCGCTGCGAGAAGACTTATTCTGTAACGCCATTACCAAGGAGTCTGAAATCGGAGCCCGTGCCCAGAAATGGTCGCTATGTTCAGCCACGATAGTGACATGTTGAAATGATTTTCTTTTTGATTGGCAGGGTGCGCGTGCCTTAAACCATGGAGGTAGTTGCTTAAACCAACCCCCTACTGATAATGATGTTGTACCATCGGCACGCGTCGCGGAACTGGAAATAGAAAAACGTTTGAGGGTTTTCGAATGGATATTTGTTTGAAGGTTAATTGAGCCTCCGATATACATCTCTTTTTGGCTTGTTAAAGACACGAAGCGTTCTAAAGTGGTTTGATGGCGAAATTTGATCAATTCAAGTGAGAGTGAGTGACATTGATGTGTAGTAATCGTAGCTCCATGGCCAGCCCCACAATCACATTTATTTGAAGCACATGAATGTTACTGAATGAAACGTACTGCGGCCTAGGAACTGGTGTTCACCATCATATAAACACAACAAAAAAAGTAACTACCCCCTTTTTCCACATACCATAACTTTTTAACGAAACAAGTTTGTGCAAAATAATTTGGCAAGAATGTTCCTACACTCATTGACTAACGTCTGTATAAAAATGGGATTGATTCGTCAGGTCATGCATGAGTGATCGTGCATTAAAGGTGAAAATG
>JZLH01S0295891.1:25912-30912 GCA_001188425.1 Eucidaris tribuloides | reverse complement strand
TATAAGTACACTGAAATAAAGAAGAGGCGAAAGTTTGGTCAACAAGTCAACATGATTTACGATCTACCCTCTTCGCCATATTCTAAGGTCGTATAGATATGAATTCTATTTTTGTGTCATTTTGTTACGAAACTCCCCCCCCCCGTAGAAAATATGGCTACGCCACTGCTTTTAATGGCTAGCTATGTTTATGCGATGTGTGACGGTCATTAATAAATCAAATTTATATCACGCAACACATTTTTATGTTTGTACCGAGGTCCGTCTTGGGTGGGTCAGCCAATGGTATATAATTCAAGAGCTTAAAGGGAAAATTGCAAGATTGGAAGTATTCCTAAGGCTTAATTCGGACACAGTGTTACTAGAATCAAGCACACTGTTTAGAGTTGCTACTGGGAAAAATTCATAGTCATACATTTCATCTTTGTTATACAATTATCAGGGAAATGCGGTGACGGTGAAATTTGTTGTGTAGCTTTATATGTGATTAGTTTCTATTAGTGCCGAAGATTAATTCAAAACAAATCTTTTCAGCCTAAATAAAATATTCTAGCCTCCTCCCAGCCTGAATCAATATTTTAACCCGTGTATGAGATCGGTATGATACTTTGAGCATTGTGTCCTAAATTGAGGACTACTTCCAATCTTAGCATTTTCCTTAAATTCCCTTTAAACTATTCTTGATATAAAAGTGTAATTCAGCCATACAGGAGGACTTTAAAGTGTGTTGACGTTAAAGGCATCGTATAACAATGTTTCCCGTTTTAAGAAATCTGAACTACATGATTCCCCATGCTACCGGTGTCTTTGACAAGGTCTAAAAATGAAGCACTGAAAAAATTGCTGTTCAAAAGGATCCTGAAGTGCTTTTTAAAGTGAAAAGCACTGAGCAACCCATTCCAGTTTCCCCCATAGATTGCATTTGCATTTACTTTTTTTTCATCTGCCAAGAATAATTCATGTCTTAGTTTTTATCTGTACATATTTTACAAGTGACAGCATAACTGTCTGAACTTGTGTGTTCTAGAGTGTTTATTTGTCCACTCAATCACTATCAGATATGTCAGACAGCAAAGTTTGACAATTGTTTAAATGGGTCTTCCACAATGTTATGTAGTGTCTTTAATCCCTTTAAAGTATTTTTTAATTAATAATTTGGGGGAAATTCAAAGTGTGTTGACGTTAAAGAATGTTACTGACATCGTGTCAGGAATTCTAGTATTGCTGGCACATTAAAGTGGGCGTGGCGATTTCTTTGTTTTTATATATACATCAATGTAATGTGAATCGAATCGACATTCTTCCCACGATCATGATCCACGTGCAAAATATTTGGTCAAAACTTAAGAAAATAACAAAACATGAGTAAAAAGTAAAAGCACTGTAGGTATGCATACTTTACAAGTCCAGCACTGTCGTGGAGTCATACCACAGAATATTAATTTTGTAAAAATGAAGTTAAGTGAAGTGTGTTATCTATGTAATGTGACGGTGTAGAAGCTGTAAGAAAAAAAAATGACTGCAATATTTTATCATGGCGCTAAGGTGGTCTCACATTGAATTGTGGGAGAATTCCGTGTCCTGTCAACAAATGCTGCATAGAGGGCGCTATGCCATTCTCCGGATTGATTGTTGGCATGCATGATGGTGGTAGTCATGTTCGTATTTCGAAGTTCGGCCACTGATCTCCCCACTAATGGGGAGATCAGTGAGTTCGGCGAGATAAGTCTGTAGGGACTCGGGAGGGGGTGGGGCAGTTAATCTAGCCTTTCTTAGCCCCCTACTGTCTATGAAAAAAAAAACCAATGTAGTTATGGAATGAATCATTCTACTTTCTGCTCTGCATTTGATTAATAATTAATCATTATCATTAAACCTGTCAGCACCATTGCGACCTAGGCGAAATATATCCATAGACTTTGCACGTGATAACATATGATAATATAGACTTTGTGATATATAATCTTTCCCCCTCCTCTCTCTCTCTATACATTATATACTACTCACTTTAAATTACATGGAATGATAGAAACACAAAGGAGGTAAAATGCCATTTTGCTGGAATGGAAGGGAGTCGGCTTTTTTAAAATGACAAGTTACAGTATAATGTGTTCCGATGATTGATGCTAGGCGTATCGGTAACACCCAAACTATCAATGTCAAGACCGGAGACCCGACGACCGAGACATCTCCTCCTTAACCAGGGGGTCCAATTTGCCAAACTTTGTGTCGTCGCCTGCCTTGTTGGTATACGTGCACACTACACAGTACGGGGTCAAGTTCGACTCCAGTTTTGGCACACAGATCGAATGTCGGCGGATGGTTGGGGGTGGGGTGGGGGGGGGATCAGGTCGCCACGTTCCTACTCATCCATCCCATCTAGTTAACGAGAATGAACGGTAGAGAGCTTCAGAAAGCTTGAATGAAGTTGAGGGAAAGAATATACCTCCGTGTTTATTTGTTTTATCATGCCAGCACTAGTTACCACACTATAGGTACATTATGTCGGATAAGAGAAATAATAAGTTATTCCACAGATACAACAACGTATGACTTATCACATGATTAACTCAATGAAACATATGTATGTCATATTATTGTTTAAATAACAGATAAGCATATTTGGTATCCAGAGTGGGCCTATATTACTGTTCACACTATTTGGTCGATATTAAATGATAGGCTAACATTGTGGAGCTTCAATTAAAAAATTGTCAAACTTTGATATCTGAGCTACATATAGTGTCAAATGGACAAATAAACCGCACAGACCTATAACAAAGTTTGGAAAGTTACAATGCCAAGCAATTAATAACATAGAATAAACAATAAAACTCGGGGCGACAAAGTTATTCACCTAGTGTACACACAGATAAGTCTAATGGAGGATAAGGGCAAGTGAATCGGTCAACTTACGATTTCACTTTTTAAAGCCACTAAATAACATTTTGAAATACAATTTTTCAGGCCTTCCATTTTAGACCTCATCAAAGACACTGTAGCATGGGAACATGCGCCAGCTTTTTTTAACGTGTAAATATAGCCAATACCTTTAATACATCATACGCTTGAGCCCTAAAAAAAGAGATGTTGCGAATTGGTTGTGTGTGTGTGTTGCTGTGTGTGTGTTGTGTTGTGTGTGTGTGTGTGTGTGGTGTGTGGTGTGTTTTGTTGTGGATGTGTGGTGGTGTGTGTGTGTGTGGGTGTGGTGTGTGATGTGAGTATTGTCTTTAAATATTACTGGCCATAATTGTTATAGATTCGTTACCACTTGAAAATATGAGAGAGACAGCAGTTCTCTGAAACCACTGTACCGCCTTTAAACTGCATAGTCCGAGCGATAATGTTCAATGAAAAACCGTATTGCGGTCGAAAATCATCTGAAAGAATACAACTTTGTTGTACCTCGCTATGTATTTTTGGCTTCATTGTAAATGTAACCGTTGACGATTTGACGATACAAAAACCAGGTTAAATGAACAGCCACACTAAATGCGTGAAGTTAAGATTATTCCCCAAAATGTAGATTTAGATTAGTACTACGAGTACATTTAAAGGCTAAGAACCAATCCTTCAATATCAGTTCCAATCAGGGAGGGGTACCATCAATGCCAGTTCAATAAACAGATCAGACAGACAGACAGACACACACCACCCACACACGACACACACACACACACACACACACAAACAAACAAATACACAAACACACAGCCAACACACACCCATTTGACAGTACAGGATGACTCGACAAGATGCATTGTACCATTTCTGAATCACTTCCGAAAAAGATAACGCTTTCAACATCTCAAAGAACGCAATACCGAAGAACTGTGCTGATTCCAGGACAGATTCGCATAGAACGACTACAATACTTATGCATCGCAGGATAGGAAGAACAACAGCGAGGGTGAAAAAGCCCACAAAGCATTCTGACATACCGGAAGGGGACAAGGGCAGGTACTAAAGCGAGTCATTAACACACCAGTACATATCCTAAAAACGCCACACAGACCAGACAGACAGACAGACACACACACACACACACAAACACAAACAAACAAACAAACACAAACCACACAAAAAAGCACACACACACACACCACACACACACACAACACACACACACACACAAACAGGCGAACACACACACAGCACAAGACACACACAACAACAAGCACACACAAGCACACACACACAGACAACAATCCCACCACATACCGCACACATCCATACATAGGCTAATACCCTGGTGGTGGGTGCGTTGTGGTGTGTGTGTGTGGTGTGATGTGTGTGTGTTGTGTGTGTGTGGTGGTTGTGTGTGTGATGTTGGTGTGTGTGTTGTGCGTTGCGGTATGATAATTGGTGTGACGTCGGTACAAATTTGAATGCATTGTTGTGAGTCATGAGTTATTACTCATTTAAATTTTTTCAGTGTTTAAAGGTCGGCAGCGAAAAGGTCGACTTTCTGACTGAGACCTTACACGCACAAACATTGACTATGTTTGTTGGTTCAGTGTAACTAAATCATAAGGTCATATTTTCTAGTGTGTTTATGCGAAGTGCTGAATACAAAAAATTAAGGAAATGAACTGAATAGGCAAACACATATACACAACACGCACACACGCGCGCCGGCACATAAAGCACACACACACACACACACACACACACACACACAACACACATAACACACACACACACACACACACACACACACACACAACACACATACACACAGCACACACACACATACAACCACACAACACACACACCCACACACACATCACACACACACACACACACACAGCACACACACACACACACACACACACAACACACAGAGAATACAAAATCACATACAGGCAATAATAGGGTCCAATGTGCCGCAGGACCGATGGTATACGTACACCACCACAACACATGCACATTGTGTTGTGGCCCGCCGCACTTTCAATATTACATCACAAATACGACGCACAGGGCCGCCTGACATTCCA
>JZLH01S0295869.1:141299-162356 GCA_001188425.1 Eucidaris tribuloides | reverse complement strand
TCTTTTTACACAAGCATCATACGAATGACCTCTCTTAACCGAATTTGTAATTAGAAACTCGCTTACGGAAAACAATTTCAATTCCCCAGCCGGCCGTTAATGTTAATGTAAGAGTGATAAAGGCAAAGGTGAAGGTTGATAGTCTAGGTTCACGGTGTAAACTTTACTTTATTAGAAAAGAGACTATCCATGTGACCAGGGGCGTCGATCCATGTTTCGGATTGGGGTTGGGGGATGGGGGAGGGGGCAAAAGTGAAAAAAAAATGACAATTTCGTATGTTTAATAGTATTTATATGCCATATTTAATGGTTTTATAGTGCTTACCAGTGCTTTTTAAAACAAATATTTGCATTGCATATTTTGAATTTTTCAAGTTGTCAATACTATTTGGGGGGGGGGGCAAATCGATATGTTTGCCCCCCCATATTTTCAATGGGGGGGGGCGATCACCCCCTGCCCCCACAGGATCGACGCCTCTCCATGTGACTATGGATAAGATAGACAATCCCAGGACAAGCAGACTTTGGACTTCTCTCCCAACATCATTGCTCTCCTATGTACCAAATAAACATGGATTCATTCATGTCAGCAGTGAATGCACACTTGTTGAACTCCAACATAATAGGCAATAATAATAATAAAAATGTCTGCCTTGGACTATTTAATGTAACAATGTCAGAATTGTGAGCTTTGGTATTTGTTCTTGTGTCATCCTGTGCCGGTAACCAGTGATGGCCTGGTGGTATTGTCGCAGCCCGGATAGCTGTAGATGGCGGGTTCGAAACCTGGTTCATTTTAGTTGCGATCTAAAATACAGAGAGAGACAAATGAAAAATCTATTACATCGCATTTTCACCTCTCTGAATAATCCCTTTCCTTCACTTAATAATAATAATAATAAAAATGTACTGCCTTGAACTATTTAACAACATAACAATGTCAGAATTGTGAGCTTTGGTATTTGTTCCTGTGTCATCGTGTCAATGCCGGTAACCTGTGACGGTCTGGTGGTATTGTCGCAGCCGGGATAGCTGTAGATGGCGGGTTCGAAGCATGGTTAATTTTTTCTGACATGTTTGTTAAAATAATTATAGATCAGCAGTTGCGATCTAAAATACAGAGAGAGACAAATGAAAAATCTACACCGCATAGGTTTCATCATGTTACATCATGGACCCTATCATTCTTGTAGTACGGTTACTGATTATTTGAAACGCATGTGACTAATATTGTAAATTGGGCCACTTTTCATCTTTCTGATTACCTTCAGGTCCAGGCTCAATTTGTAAAATAAAATAAAGTTCAAGTATACACGGGTTAACGATGTCTAGTTTCAGAAACCGTCCGGAGATTTTTTTTTAAAATAACGCTCCAGTAATATTTGACAGGCCATTGAGTGCGTTAGCCACCCTCCAAATTTGGGGGGCGGGGGGGGGGGGGGTTGGGGGGGGGGGAAATAACGACAATCCCCATTGAAAATCTGAAAAGGGGAAATTTTAAAGTCAAAATTACTACCGTTTCCTCTATTAGAATAACAATGAATTTGGTATCATCTTAAGCAAAAATTTTTAAACTTTAAAAAAACCGTCCGAAGATTTTTGAGAAACTTTCCCTATTTTAAGCAATCACGGCCGGAACATAAAAAAGCGCTGTTTTTGATGTTCATTTCCTGTGTTAAACGGGATTCACGGCTGCGTTCGGAGCAGATGCGCGTAAGTTTTCAATATGCTATACACATGATACAGACGTAGTCTAAGTCATAGACTGCTCTTTAATTTACCCCAATCCTGAGCGTAGTCTACGTGTCCAGTATACCGAGTCAAAGTGACTATACCGCCTAAGGATTAGGGTGAAAAAAGGAGGACAGTCTAAAACTTAGACTAATACAGACGATGCCAAGAAATCACGTTTAGCGTTTGCATTCTGAGAAGTGGGGGTTATCGCGGTCATACTCGGATCTCGCGCGAACACACGCAGACAGACAGACAGACACAGAGACACACACACTTGCACATACACTTACACTCACACATACACACACACACACACACACACACACACACACACACACACACACACACACACACACACACACACACACACACACACACACACATACACATACATACACAAACATACATACATACACATACACACACACACACATACACACACACACCCACGCAGTATGAAATGAGTTAATGCTGCTTTGACCTATCCTGAAAATGAGTGCTTCTACCTTCAAGAGTGTAAATGGACCTACCTTCGACCTCGAATGTGACTTGCACACCTTCTACCATTTTACCATTAATGACCTTCTTTTCTAAAAACTTAAACGAAGTCCTTCAATTATTCTGGGTGTATGGACATAACAATACATACTGCAACGGAAATGATTCAAAAGTAAATCACACGCAATAACCAAAGTACATTCACACAAAGTCATGTACTCAGAAATTATTACTTTTCAATAGAAAGTTTCTACAATGTGCAACCTTTGTATATTAAGAAAAAACCGCAAATATATTGACAACTGTAAATGTCGGGTTATAAGAATTCGTGCCGGGTGAGTGATTGTGAACATGGCTATTCCAAGAACGTATTTCTATGTACACGTTTTGTTGACTTGTTTTACACAACTGACAGAAAATGTATTTGCGAACTTTTATTAAGTTTAATATGATAAAAGGTCCACACATCCGGTTCTTTCCTACAATCTTATTTGAATATATGAATAAGAACGCTTGCGCGTTTGAATTTTATATTTTGAATATGACTGATGTTCGATTTTTATTTAGCGCGTTTTCTCCCTGATCTCATCGTACCCGCTTTACTCTACGTATTAATCTCTGCTTGTGTAATAAACCATAAATTCGAAAATTGATATCTCGACATAATATCAAAAGTCAAGAGGTGTAATTTCATTCTTATGTGCTGGGTATTTCCAATCTACCCTCGTAATTGATCCAGTAACAGACACCTCTATTTAGTTGTTGACTTAGTCGTTATTATAACTGATCGTTTGCAATTAGATGCTTATGTACGGTCTTCACGTGGATGACCCGCATGTTATTAGCGAGACCCTCAATGAAATAAAGAAATTCATTAAACCCCATACATCCAGCTGAATAAGTAAAAAAACATGCTTCATGTGTTATTATGTTAATTTAAAGAAGGTTTATATATCAAAAGGTAGAAGCGTTGTGGAAATACATCCGGATTTTTTGTAAGACCAAGACAGAGAGAGAAGCAGCCGTGACGTCGCCAAAAGTAACCGATTCCAGTTACCATGGATTGAACGACAACTCGACATATCTCCAATTATTGGATCCGGATCTTCTCGATAGCAATGAAGACACCGAATCACATGATATACAGATGTCGGCCTACTCGATCATTGACCCATAGGGGCATATATGTTATTTTCTTCGACTTCAGCCCTGTTGTTTGACAACGTTTAGATTACCCCAGACCTTATTTTTGTTCAAAGTGATGCGCCTGTACAAATCATTTAATGTCATTTTCTTAGTACAAACTGTTAGCCAATAAACGTTTTTTGCTAACCTCCTAGTCCTGTGGAAAAGAGAATGTTCCATCGAAGCACACAAGGAAAGCAAGCAAGTCATCAAAAGTTATGCCCCCAAAACACCCAAACTGCCTCAGAACCCACTCACCAACTCTTCAGATGTTGTATTTAGCTAAATTGGCATTAATAAGGTAAAATAAGACACTAATGACAGAATCAGCATCAAAACAGTATTCTGTAGAGGCACATTGATTTTACCAAGGTTCCTTGTAGGAAAAAGGTATGCATATGTGACCGTGCATCAGTTTTTGATATTTTCTGAAAGTGCAACTCTTCTTCTACCGAAATATGAAGTTTGGAAGCATAACATGCAGTTTAAGTTGCATTTTGGGCAAATTTTCTAGACCCATGTTGTTTCGATTGTCGCAGGTTCCCATCCGACAGCGTGAAAAATGAACGTGAAGGACAGGCCAACAACTTTCACACTCCATAACTTTTTGAATGGAGTACACTGGTGTATTGAAACTTAAATAAAATAATGAAAAGGACCAATTTAATATGCCTGCTCAGTTTTGTGGTAATCTGAATCCCTTCATAGTGATTGCCATGGAGTTTTAAATCACCTTTTTGTTCCCCCGCGCTTTGTGCTGCTTGTGCAGATGATAGAATAGACCCTCAACTTCAAAGCCGTTTTTCTCAAAAGTAACATCTGAACGGGTTAAACATACTCTCTCTTATATTTTAAAGGGTTAGGAACATCCATTTTTGACACCTTTATATATCATTTTAAAGCTGAGAGACTCCTCTGTCAGAATCTGATGTTAACTGAGAAATCATTTTTGGCTACTTTTTGTTGGTTTTGTGATGCACGATTAATCGGGTGACCGTTATACCACCAGTTCGGTGACCGCTACCTACAGCGGTTAATCCGCCATGTATTTGTGCATAGGTTTATTCTATAATGGAAAATCTTTCATCAAAATTTCACATTTCATTGGTTTCCAGGGGAGAGTATATTACATTTGCATTATAATGCATTATAATTCACTTCATATGCAATAACGACTTGAGGAATCAGCAGCTTGAACGTGTGAAGTTTCCATTGGAAGTTCCCTTCCAATGCTAAAGTGTGCATGACAACAATTAACATTGTCCCACGTGATGATTTCTGTGTTAGTACTTTGTCAGCAGTGTGTAGCAGATTTATCAAAAACGAAGTGTTCTGTTGTTTTCCGCTCTCTTCTGTACTATAGTGACATTTTCACAGAAGGTTTGAAAGCAGCTGATATGAAAATCATGTTGTTCTGCAAGTACTCAATGTTATCTTTAATGTATATGTGACCAATGATAAACCTGAATTTTGTTCATTTACAACAATGGTATAATTTTATTGTAACAGCCTCGGGTACCGATACTAATGTTGATTCTGTCCTGTATGAATAATTATTAGCACCATGATTGTAAATTATGATATACATTTACTCATAAATCATCGAATTATTTGTAAAAAAAAAAGGCCACTGTACCATATTGATGGCAAGAAAGCATACAAAAAACCAATTCTAAACATCACTCAGTGGGGCAGTTCACATTCGGATATAATTAAGATCAGACCTATATTCTTGGAATGGTCAACATTCAAACGAAATTTCAAACGAAATTAAGATGCCTAATGTGCCAGTCAGATTGCGTAACTCAGGAACCAAACGTATCCAATATTAATTCAGGCTGTCAGAAAGTTGTTAGAAAGTTGTCGAACCAAAGCTAAGCAATGAAGTTGCCTGTCACAGTGAGTCTCGAACGTGCACACTTTTTGAACAAGATAAAACATTTTTGATCGAGAAGCATTCACAGCATAAACTTCGAAATTTCACATATGTAATTAGAAATTTACCCCAAACACAATTTCACATAGTCTTTAACGCTCCCACTACCAGTCAGTGACAGAACCATGTCCAAATCAACACAATATCTTCCATGCGGGACTAAGAGGATAATAAACCGTGACGATTTTTTTTTCAAACAGGTCAGAGCAGGATGATGAGCAGGGCGTTTGTCTGCATCTTAGCCGTCATCTTGACTGGCCTACTAGTCGGAGGAGAGGTCGGTGCTGTGGAACGCGTTTACTATATCGCTGCGGTCGAAGAGGCGTGGGACTACGCTCCGTCGGGAAAGAATGGACTGACAGGCCAGTTGTTCCAACCTAACACGTAAGTCATTGTTCAAACTGTGATGATGATTAGTGTATACAACATTAAACGGTTGCGTTTCAGTTTATTTGGGTGTTTGGCGAAATGTTTGAAACATTCTTACCCTGCTCATTTGTGAGGGGCCATGCACAATTTCGCGAACTGGTAGCCGTATTATTTTGAATAAGCGGCAGCATCACACCGGCACGCAGAACACGCAAACTTTTTAATAAATTAATTTTAATACATAAATTAATAATTCATTTAAAAACAATATAAAGCACCTCCTATTGTTTTACTAAAACCACACAATCAACTAGTCATTTTTTTTGTTCGTTCATGTTTACGTTTCTAGCTTGTTGGCTAGTTGTATGTCTTTGTATCTTAATATACTTCCGATGAGTTTAGAAATTTTTTTTTCTCGCTGTAATGGAATATAAATTGTTTCCTCTCTTTCATAAGTTTGAAATAATAGTTTATGTCTTTACGGTGTGCACGCGCCTACAGGCCTTTTTTGTCTTTTTTTGTGCAAACCATTTTTCATCTATAAATCAATCGGTAATATCGTTTTTCGTCTGTGTTAACATTTCTTATGCATTATTCGTTGATTGTTTTTTATTTTGTAAATATTGTAAACTGTATGTTTTTTTTTTTGATTTGATACGGAAATAATAATAATAATAATAGATATGATTTATATTGCGCCAAATCCACTCTGCAGAGTGCGCTAGGCAATTGAAATTGAAATTACTGTTTGATTTCCACGTGCTTGTCACAAGTTCTACTCAAATGAAGAGTTTCACGTTCTTGTCACAAGATAATACTCAAATGAAGATGTCTTGTATAAATACTGCACTTAAAGAGAAAAACAAAATAAAGTGAAACTCTTAAATAATTGATTTGAATTGGATGAAAGTGGGGATTGTAATTCACAGATTCATTTTAAGAGAGACGTTCCAATTATATTCCAGTATGTGAAAAAGAAAAGTTAAGATGCATTTGTAACAGTATGATTTGGGCTTAAACATCAATTAAGGACATGACGTTAATATGCCTTATTGACACATTCTAGGAAGGAAGTGTAAGGCCCACTTTCGGTGATAAATATTATTTTATAGGAAAGACAAGACATTTTGCTTTGCAGCATGCAGACCCTTCGTTTTGTTTAATCATACGATTTAAGGAATTGCCATGTTGGGTGATCCAATGTTTTCTCTTTATCTAGGTCGTTTATATCTATTTGTATATTTGTTTCTGTTGAGGATTAACAAGGTTCAGCATTCCTTTAAACATTTTTGGATCTGCCCATGCATTGTACAATGACGAAACTTGGCAAATTGAAATCAATGTTAACCTTCCATGATCTTATTAATATTACATAATTGCCTGGCACAGTTCAAAGGTATGTTTAATTAAATGACAAATGGTTGAACTTTATTATGTCTTAACAAATCGCCCTAGCGCCAACCCAAACAACTGCTATTCGACACTAATTGAATTTAGACAATAATTGTTTGTCTTCAGTCAAAGACGATTCTTCGAGAAAATGCGTCGCATCTGTTCACGGCAAGACAATTAAGTTCTGGTTTCTTAAATGACCAGTTGCCTGCTGTGCCACATGTGCGTTGATTCGAAGGCTGTTTGGTAGTATTTACTTATAAATTAACATCATTCTTGATGCAACATAAGTAATTAACTTTAATGCAAAGTTATGGTAATTTTATGAGACATTTTATTCCCACTATGTGTAAAAATTCCATTCAAGTGTTTTCGCGATAGCTATAGGAACGAATGGCAAGTATACGTTTTATTTTAGTGGACCTACGTACATCTTTGCCGAATTATCCTCAGCTATTCCCATATACCCGTATGCGAGAAATCGTACACGTTTATTTGCTGAATTGACCAATACACGTGGTTACAGGTCCTATTTCGAAGGTTCACTATATTCCGAAGCTTTTTTATTCAGCCGGTTTGTTATTCCGAAGGATCAAATACTACGCAATTTGAATTTAACAAACCCTCTTTTTTTGGATTAACGAGCCCCTAGGTACAGATGTAGAGGAAATTGTGTGTTTACAATAACGAACCTCATCAATATACGGATCGTTCGTGTAAAGGTTACACACTTACCTTCTACAGTATTACCATATTACCATATTAGCATAATGTACTATGTGAATTCCTATTACCCGCATAATGTTCAAACACATGACAAGCCATCGGGGTGTGATCTATTATGTTTCATCGCATTTCATTATATTTCATTTCAAAAAAAAAATCCGAGCTGCATGGTTCTACATGATATGAAATTTTCTATTGTGGAGGAAAATGAAGCCCGAAAAAAATGCATTTCAAACTGACTGACTGTCGGATTACTACAGCAGAGTTACGAAAATATGAGAAAATATCCATCAAGTCAAAGAAAGCTGAACTGGGCATTAATTTTTTCAACAACTGTCAAAGTTTCAATGTCTTCCCAAGAGTTGTGAGAGTTCATATACCCAATGTTAACCAGGAGGATGCGTACGCAATCGACAAGAGGCTTCTGCGCAGTGCTGTTACAAAAAGGAAACGAGAAAGGAACAAATTGGAACGGGAAAAGAAAGAAAAAGAAACTCATTTACGGAACATTTCAACTAATCTTGACTGGCATCGTCTTCGGCGAGCTGTCATCCAAAATGTCACAAAATGTGAGTCGCAAATTATTGAAGTGCACACTAAGAAATTAAAGAATCTAATTAGAAATGCAGTACCCCGTTCACACCTGATGACACTGTGCTGAATTTATCCAGCGCCAATCTACGAGATGAAGAACTCAGTCTACTTAAGAATGGATTGTCCTTTTTGATCAAACCCCCGAAATCCTGCATCAACAAAGCAGATATCTCACAACTTTTGAGCTGATTGAACGAGCTTTTCGTGACAAGTTGATTGACTGCAAACTTGACCCCAGAGTGAAAGCAGAGTTATCCTATCTAGCGAATGAATTTCAGACAACGATTTAACAAACAGATTGTTATTCTTAAACCTGATAAAGGTAATGGTGTTGTAATTTTAGATAAGAATGTGTATGTTAATTCCATGTCTTTATTACTAAGTCACAAAGACAAATACAACAAGCTTGATAAAGATCCAACCCTGACAAGGGAACGTTCTCTTCAACGCTTCCTTTGCAAACTTAAGAAAAAGGGTGCATTTGATGTTCTCTTTACAGTAATATTTATCCAGGGGGTTTCCAACCTGCCCGAATATATGGTTTACCTAAAACGCATAAAATTTTATCTATCGGGACATATAACTACAATCTGGCTAAATATTTGGGAGCCCTTATTACACCACATATTCTTGATGAATTCTGCGCACAGGATTTATTTTCTTTTATAGAGGAGCTTTAATTCAATAACCTGCAAGGAAAATTTTGGTGTCAATTGATGTATCCAGGTTATTCACCAATATTCCTTTAGAAGAGACTATTGAACTTGCTGCTGACATGATTTTGAAGAATAATAATGATGTATGTTTGGGCAAAGATGAACTGGCATTTTGAATTGTTCAAAAACGCAACCAACCAGACCTACTTCCTATTCAATGGTGAAATGTATGATCAGATTGATAGAATTGCTATGGGCTCTCCTCTAACCCCTATTCTGCCAAACCTATTCATGGGTTATCATGAAAAGAAGTGGTTGACGGAACTTGAGGAACCCAATGTTCCTTTCTATCGCAGATATGTAGATGATGTGCTTTGTATATTTAACAATAAAGGTGAAGTTCAAACCTTTCATGATTATGTCAATTCGAGGCAGCTGTAAGGTGCCTTTACACGTGCACGAATTTTGATTTCGCATCACCCCGCACAATGGCGTACCTAGGCGTACCATTCTGTGGTATGCAGCTCGCTCAACTGTCTAATCCTTGTGATTGTAACCGGTGTGATGATCTAGTGCTTAGAGCGTCCGCCTCACGTCCGGCAGGTCGCGGGTTCGAGCCCCGGCCGGGTCATACCAAACACTTTTTAAAAAGTTTAAAATTTTGTCACGAACGGCCACGCAATTTTTTACTAGCCGCGCACCGTCACGAATGGTACCACGAGCGTTTCCCTCATTGGCACGTTACGATGAGTGCCATGGCGTAAACAGTTTTGCGTGCACGTGTAAAGGCACCTTACATAAAATTCACGGTTGAAAAAGAAGTGGTTGGGAAGCTGTCATTTTTTATACATATTCTGATCAATAATAACACAGATGTTTATACTACTTCAGTCTTTCACAAGAAGAATTACACTAGACTGTATACGAATTTTCTCAGTTTCACTTGTTTCAAATACAAAACTGGATTGATTCGTACTTTAGTAGATAGGGCATACAAAATTTGTAGTCACTCCAATCTCTTTAGGTGCCTTTACACGTGCACGAATTTTGATTCCGCATCACCCCGCACAATGGCGTATACACCTAGGCGTGCCATTCTGTGGTATGCAGCTCGCTCAACTCTCTAAAGGTGCTAGTAAAAAAGTGCGTGGCTGTTCGTGACAAAATGTTTAACTTTTTAAAAAAAATTGGTATGACCCCGCCGGGGCTCGAACCCTCGACCTTCCAGACGTGAGGCGGACGCTCTAAGCACTAGACCATCCCACCGGTTACAATCACAAGGATTAGAGAGTTGAGCGAGCTGCATACCACAGAATGGCACGCCATAGGTACGCCATGTGCGGGGTGATGCGGAATCAAAATTCGTGCACGTGTAAAGGCACCTTTATCCTTGTGATTGTAACCGGTGTGATGGTCTAGTGCTTGGAGCATCCGCCTCACGTCCGGAAGGTCGCGGGTTCGAGCCCCTGCCGGGTCATAGCAAAAACTTTTCAAAAAGTTTAACATTTTGTCACGAACGGCCACACACTATTTTACTAGCCGTTTCCCTCATTGGCACGTTACGATGAGTGCCATGGCGTAAACCGTTTTGCGTGCACCTTTTGATGTTGGTATCGAGAATTTGAAACAGGTGTTGAAGAAAAATATGTACCCAGGTGGTTGATCGAAAGGTCGGTAAACCAATATCTTCAAAAGATCCAAAATCCAAACAATCAGTGAAGAAAAAGAAAACAAGAAGATATTTCAAGCTACCGTATGTCGGCAATGCATCAAGGGAACTTGAAAAGAGAATCAACAACATGGTTAAACAATACTGTAAGGATCTTCACATTACTCTTTCTTTTTCATCTTTCAAGCTCAGTTCTTTACTCTCTATTAAAGATTCCATTTCCCGGGATCTCCGTGCTCGTGTTGTGTACCAATTTACGTGTGCGAGATGTATAGCTCCTTATATTGGTCAAACCAAACGTCATTACATAACACGAGTACAGAAGCACCCGGGGAAAAATAAAAACTCCCATGTCTGGAAACACTTGCAGTCATCCACTCAATGCTTGCCAGAATGCAATACCCACTGTTTTAAAATTCTTCATACTGTCCAAACTAACTTTCAATAAAAAATCAAAGAAGGGCTATTTATCAAATGAACAAACCCCCAACTCAACCAACAGTTGTATAAATTACCAAATATTGCTTTGTATTTAATTACTCCCACCCCTAACTGTTCAATCAACTGTATACACAGCAACTTATATTTTCATTCTATTCAATTGCTCTCCTGTTCTATTCTCATGTAGCCACATGCCGTTTGCAATCTTATGTAGCTACTTTCTTAAAAAAATGAAAATATTGGGGGGAAACATATCGATTTGCCTCCCCCCAAGAATTTTGACAACTTGAAAAAGTCATACTATGCAATACAAGGATATGTTGAAAAAGCATTGGAAAGCAATATAAAACCACTAAACTTAGCATAAAAATACCATCAAATATACAAAATTGTCAAATTCTCGGCCTGCTCGCGCGCAAAATTTTGTATTGCAATTTGACACAGGGAGCGCGGCGAAATTTTTCGACATTTTTCACTTTTTGTTCACTCAATAGCATGTGGAATAATACAAGAAATGGTACATTTTTGAAGGGTTATGCGTATAAGTACACAATAATCCAATCTCTGATTGATGATCAGCCCAGCACCCAAAGTGTTAAGATCTGTTTGGTAAAACAAAACAAAACAAAACAAATGAAAAAAAACCCCGTTATTTCGCCTGAAAGTAAACTAAGACACATACCCAAGTACAAATCCCTCAAGCTTTTAAACAAACTTAAACACAGGGCAATTGTAAAGTATCGCCAACCTTTCCCCAATATTCCGGCACAAAGTTCAATAACATCATTCTATTAATACCAAATCAAAAATATTACGAAATTATACAAATCATTATTGCTTTCTATTTTATTATGAATATTTGATATGTAATTTAATTATTTAAATAAGAGTTAAGGAGACAGTAGTATGATTTGTGCCGGCTAACTGACACACATCATTGTCGAAGTGGTTTCCAGTTTAACAAATCTGAGCTACATAAGCCCAATTAGTGTATCTCATAAGGTCTAAAAGTGGAGCCCTGAAAAAGTGGCTGTTCAAAGCGATCATTACGTGCTTTTAAAAAGAGTGACAACCAATGTGGACTGATGTGGTTTAGAATTCTTGCCATCAGGACATTAATACATGTACCGATATTCATCTGTAGGGCCTACATATTTTGTTAGCGACAGTACAACTGTTGAAAGCATTGTATCCTGTGGTGATATTTTGGCCCATTCTAACACTATCATATAGGTCAGATATCAAAGTTTGGACATTCTTATAGGTGGGACATCCGCGTTGGTAAACAGTGTCTTTAAGGTCATCAGGGAGATCGAAAAGCGGATATAGGCAATTATGACCTTGTCAGCAGGAACCGTTTCACATGATGACTAGGCACCACAGACAGGGTTCTAGGAAACGAACGGTAACGGTAATGTTGGCTTATATATTATTTTCAGCCATTTCCGTTGCCAAGTGGGCGGAGTGACTCATAAAACATTTAAATGAAAACAAAACAGACTTGACAAATTGTTTTCCGAACTTGTTTGTAGCTGGCACGAAAAAACAATCAAGAATAACATCAGCAGCAAAGATTACCATACAATCTTCTGCATGAAGTAAATCAGAATAGGCATAAACGTTGAAGAGTAAGCGGTTTAGGTTGTCAGAAGTTTCGTGAAGGTTCTAGTTTGGATTATCCTTTTCACGTTACAATTGCATGTAGCAAACATCCGACAAATATGACCAGTGTAATTTTAAGATTATATTCCAAGCAAACCCTGTGTCTGCATTGAAAAAACAAAACATAAATATGGTTTACATTGCACCATCTTTTTCAATGTCCAAACAAATTGACGCATTTGGAATAACCAACTGGGTAGGTCGATGGTGGTTAGGGGGCGGGGGGGGGGACTGGTTATCCGAGGGGTGGTTGGGTATCCTAGAACCACTGAACAAACCTACATACACCATCATGCACAGAACCCAATCACCCAGAAATAGATTAAACCAAAGTAAGTCTCATTCAAGTTGGTGCAAGCTGTGTCTAGTTATGTAGACTAGCAGAGTGTAGCATATAATCAGATTAGAACATTCACAGGAATCCTTGTCGGGCAAGTGTACGATTCAGACATATTGCCACATAAGTGGGATTCTTTTAATTATTCAAATCAACGCTTATTACTCATTGTTTCTGTCATCATATTTGTTGGAGCATGGATCCTACTGGTTGGAGCATACCCAACCTTTGATCTCCACAGGTATGCAAATGTCTGGTGATAAAATTATGCTTTTGTTAGCGTGTCACGGTTTTTTCTTTAATGCCACTCCACTAATACTGTTGGCCCACAATACGCACTGCCCTCACCAGCCTTTTGCGTTTACACGTGGTAAATATATAGAGTGTTGATGTGTCTGCAACCAAGGAGCTTGAATCTCCTTGCTACAACTAAACACAATCAGTAGTTTGATGATAAACGAGACTGGATTAAGCAGAACAAATATTTGGAACACATTTGTGCAAATACTGCAGTACTAACATAGCGATTTTATTCCATATTCTTTTATCCTAAGGCAGCCTATAAAATTCTTTTAGTAGTGGGGATACCGTGTACATATCGCTTGGTCCCAAGTACAACATGAGCTGCATCATTTTGAAATCATTGATTTGATTATACATTCATGTATTATGTTTTGCCAACTCCAGTCCTGCAGGCGAACGCATGCTACCTACTACAAATCGTATCGGGCGTGTGTACAAGAAAGCGTTGTATCGAGAATACACAGATGACACCTTCACCACCGAGTCCCCACGACCGGAATGGCTAGGCATCTTGGGACCTATTTTGAGGGCAGAGGTCAACGACCAAATCGTGGTTCACTTCCGGAACAAGGCCACTGTGCCTTTCTCCATTAACCCGACCGGGCTAACATACACGAAATCATCAGAAGGTAATTTCAAAATATTATTGAAACAGGTTTCATTTTCCCTGCCGGAAAGAACACAATGTCGCCAAAGTGTGTTCACACAGTGATCACAGTGTCACTTTGTGAAAATGGGCCAAATCCACAGAGTGGCTAGAAAAACACAGGGTCGTCACAGTGTGACCTCTGAGAGCACACAGTGATCATAGGGTCACACTGTGAAAATGGGCCAAATTCACATAGTGCCACATTGTGTTCACACTCTTGCCACAATGTAAACACACTGTGGACAGCATTGTGCTTTTTCCGGTAGGGTTGTACTCTCTAGATGTCACGGAGCTGATTCCCACTCCTTAAGGAGTGTGATAGGGAACACCTCCTTTTGGAGCTAAATTTTGGCGCTAAAATTTCGAGAGAGTGATAAAAAGTCATAATTTAGCTCCAAAACATCATAATTATTTGTTTCCATGCACTCTCTTAAAATTTTAGCTTGGACATTTTAGCTCGGAAATGTTAGCTCCAAAATGAGTGATCCCTATTCACTTTCCGTAAGGAGTGGGAATTAGTTGCGCGACATTTGCAAAGTACCTAACGCCATTTTTTGCATACTGATCATCTCTTTATGTATAACACCATAGGAAGATAATCATTATCTATTTACATTACCAAATATTCTTTCACTACCCTTAAACTACCGAGTTTTAAATGATTAGTTCAGATATTGAGTATTATCGCAATGTTCAATGTTTTTTTTTCAATTTGAGGAAGGGGAATATCTGTCATCCTTAATTTCCCGCCTCCATAGATTAGTGTTTGGTTTATTACATAACAGTAAGCCCTATTATCACATCTTCCCCGACACGCTAAGATATTAAGGTGCAATTGGGCTGCAGAAATGTAGCAATACCAGCATCCTGGCAGGTTCTTAAGGGTGCAGAATTACACTTAACACCTCTTTGGGTTGCACATTGCACCCCCAAAAAGGAAGAACTGCACCCTATGGGGTTCAAAATTGCACCCTATATGGTGCTGCTGTTGTTGCAAAAATGTGCACCCCAATTGCACCCTAATTCTTAAGTATGCATCATTTGATCTATTACTTTCATCCTTTTCGATCAAGGCGCCCTCTATAATGACGGGACCTCCGGAGCGCAGAAAGCCGATGACACCGTGGCGCCGGGCGATACGTACATCTACCGGTGGAACGTGACGGCCGAGTACGCCGGGCCAAAGAACGAAGATAGCAGCAGTTGTATCGGTTGGCCCTACCACTCCCACCGGTCGAGTGGTCGCGATATGAATACTGGCCTTATTGGCGTCACTATCGTGTGCAGACCTGGTGTGTATAAATGATAGTTACTTTCTTTGCGTTAAAGGGCATCAGTGACATGATATATAGGGATGAACAATAAACATGCCGCTAAAACCAAACTGGTTCAATGATATCCCTGTTTATACACCAGCTGGAGTGTATCATCTGATTAGAAGGAATTGTCTTGAATTTGTTTTCTTAAGGAGAATCAAGCATGAACATAACAGGATTTTGTTTCTCTCCAGCCCCGAGAGAAATTGACCCCATAGAAAGCTGCACAGCAAATTTATCTGTCAAATGGCACACTCAACCTTTGACTACAAAATTTTCACAGTCACGACAGTAGAATCCATGCATCGTTTCTTGATTGTGGAAAAGTTTTTTTTTAAAAGAATACTCCCAATCATGTAATTTACCTTTAAAGGGCATTGACGTACTTGGAAGGAATGTAAAATGGCTAAAGAACCAAATAAGTTGAAACATATACCAATATATACACCAGATGGAGTGAATCTCTAGACTGGAAAGATGTTTCCTGAATATGTCTTTTTTCAGGAGAAAGAAGCGACCATTTGTCAATACTTGTTTAATTTATGTAACCCTAATAGCTATACGAATATAACTCATGCAATATTACACAACAAGGTTGTCCGTCACAGTGAGTATTAATGGTGATTATTTAAAAGTAACAAAAATGTTTTACCATGGACATCAGAGCTGAAACCCTAAGCTGTGTACTTGATTCTATTTTTATTCCAAAGTGAAGACCTCTTGTAATCCTTCTTTTCTTTTTAAGATTACAAAAAAATATAGGGTAGTATAGTTCATTTTGGACACTTTTGTATATAGATATGAAATTAAGAACCATACTTTTTTTTACCCCTTTCAGCACCATTGCAACAAAATGTTTATAGTGTGTACTATTTTACGTGTTGTAATGGGAGAACTAATCTAAATCCGACAACTAAGGTACAAACGAAAAAATTGGACGCTTTAGTAGGTGATAAATTATCTAAGCCCGAAAGTGCCGAATTTTCATATTTTCTCAAATTCGTCTGAAATGGTGTTATCTGTTTAATGATAATCGTAGTGTGAGATGAACCTGTATTACTAGGAAGCAGACTATACATCACAACCGGAATGATGTTATGACATTATGAATTTCAAGTTAAATACTCATGCTCATAATTATGATATATTTTAGTTTGTTTTTTAATTACTTTAATTCAATACCTTTTTTCATGATTTTGGTGGATTTAAAAAAAAAGTATATAATTGTTATTGCGCTCAAATGTATTTTAGTTTTTACTTTAGTCATATCATGAAATCCAAAAATTGCTTCACAGACTGCGTTTTTGTGAAATAAACACTTATCTTGAAAATTTTGGGCGATATAGGAGAAAGAACTTAAGTATCAACAAAATAGTCCATAATTATGAGCAGGAGTGTACTTATGCAGACGATGCAGTTGTGCTGATTTTTGACGGACAATTAATGAATGAATGAAAGGTTTGCAGAGAGAAATTTAAGATGCAGAATAATTTGCTGTTCATCTCTGTGCTATCAAATTAATGATAAATACGATTAAATACTTGATCTGATATTTTTAATGACTCAGAAAAAGAGTGACCAACAGGATTCGAACCTGAAACCTACTAATATCTGGTCAGCGGCACAACCACCAGGCTATGCTGGGTAACGGCAATGCCACTAATTGCAAAAGTGTCCCAACAACATTTCATCGAAAAAACACACTAGAATACAAAGGTTCGAAAAAACAAGAAATACATAAGAAATTCAAAACAATAAAATACCATAAGATTTAATTCCAATTCGGCAAATGTTTTTGTAGATAATTGTTTAAGAAATTCAAATGAATCTCACAACAAATTAGCATTCTACTACTTGTTTCTAGATGATGTTATAGCCGAAGCAAAAATTCATACACTTATTTGCATAATTAATTACTTAAAAAATAGAAAATTGAATTTTTTGAAATATTTTACACACAGTCGTGTAGTTTTACATCGCGTCTACGCGATTCGCAATTTTCGCGCGTGATCTCGCGCGTCGGGCGGCGCGAGATCTCAGGGGCGGGGTCAAAATTGACCCCCCCAGCTAAAACGCGGTCTGAATAGCCCAGTTAAATAGGGTTAATCCCTGGCCATGCTCAGAGATCTAGAAGAATGCTATACTAAGGCCCTCTTTTTCCGTGTTATGAACAATCAAAATTCCTTTTCAAATTTCCATTTTCCCGTGATTTCGCGACGTTACTTCAAAGTCACGTTCTATATACCCAATACTTGCATGACGTACAAGTCTACACTTAAAATCATGAAATGGAGCTGCCGTAGTCTGGTAGTGACAAACGATGGCGGCAGAGTGGCCTACAGAAGGGTTTGCTAGGTCATTAAAGTTACTGTTGAGCTTAGTAATGGGGTATTTGAGTTGTAGTTCAGAGAATTATTTCAGACATTTTAATGTTTCTTATTTTGTAATTTACGGCCAATTTTAAGGTTATTGCTTAAGCCATCTTTCATGATTTCGAAATTTCCGCGTTACACTTTGCGTTTTCCGTATCGCGGAAAAAGTGGAGCCTAAGCCTATACATGTATATCAATTTTGTGCAGAGAAACACAAAATGGAAGAATATGATTTCAGAAACACCCCTAAAAAAAGGATGTCATGTTTGCAAGATAAACTGTGATGGAAGGAAAAAAAAAGTCACTTTCTTCACTTTTTTTTGGGGGGGGGGGTGGGTGGGGTGCAATCTGAATCATTGTTCAATTTTGTCTTTCATGTCACATTCATGTACATGTAATTGATATTAGCTCTTCTCATGAGGCATGATGAGGATACTTGTCACATTCAGTTGTGGGTTGTACTCAGCACATGTGTGAAACATTTCAATACAAACAGTGTTTCATCAGCCTTAGTCCAGGTAAAATATTCTACATGTATTATCAAAAAAATATCTCAATATCAGAAATTTTTGTTATTATAATTAATTTTTTTCTGAGTCTACTTACACCGAACACCAAACAAAGTTTGTACCAGAGGTATTGAATTATTGCACCAACAGAAATAATTGTGGGCGTACAGAATTTTGTTACAAGCCTGAGTATAGTTTTGATAAGGAATATAAATTGTAAAAATGAAAATTCTTTGCATATTTGTGTTTTTATTAAGCTACTAGACGTCTTTGCTCGCTCTGAACCCTTACCATTTTTTTTAGGAAAATTGCTAAATTTAAAATCTTGGGGGGGGGGGGACCCCCCGAGACTTCCTATTAGGACAATGCCACTAGATGCTCTCCTGCTTAAAAGACATATGGAAGACCATTAAAAAATTGTACGAACTTGCTATTGACATATCTGAGCGTGTTTTGAATGGACAAATAACACCGCTAAGAACACAAACCGTTTGGACAGTTTATGCGTCACTAGTACAATATTGTGCAGATACAAATGGCAACATTAATTTTAATATCGCGGCGATAGGAAAATTCTGCAACACAGCAGTCTATGGAGAAAAGCTGGATGGTCTCTCAATGATTTTCACTTTTTTAAAGCACTTAATGATTGTTTTTATACACTGCAATTTTTTTCAGGGCTTCATTTTTAGACTGTATTCAAAGACACTAGTAGCATGGGAATCATGTAGCTCAGATTTTTTAAACTGAAAACATTGTTATACAGTGACTTTAAATTTAAAACATCATAATTTGTAAAGCAATTTTCAGTAGGTTTGATGAATGGATGTACGGGTGATAATAGAATACTTTGTGAAAGATTGACAAAATTTTGTGTGATCATGATCGACCAAACTACATGTACTATAGATCAGTGTCATCCCTGGGACGGGGATATCCCCCCCCCCCCCCCCCCCCGTCAGATCTCAGCACAGATCGCGCAAATTGTGGTGAAAATTTGCATGCGCATAGAGCTGGATGTAATCTACTTGTAGACTGTATTTTCAAAAAATACATAAGCCTATTTGTGTATTTTTTTATAATTATGCAAATATGAATAAAATCATATTTTTGCCTATAACTTAAATAGCTTGTAGAATGCTACGTTTTGGTGAAATATTCTTTCTGACATTTCTAACAATAACCTACCAAAAAAAAAATGCAGAATCAGAATTATATTTATACATTTTATTGTTTTGTGAATTTCTTAATATATCTTTGTTTTTCTTGTTTTTTTGATTGAACTTCGTCGGTGACACTTTTGCAATCATAAACAGCATAAAATTAATCCACAACTAGTAAATATAAAATAATCATACTTGATTTTTGGCTGAAAACAATTTGCATTGATTTTGTACACAAATTCCTGTTTTTGAGCAATTTTGGAGCTGAATAGCATGCATCTTGTACAAATAAGCACGCAGCGTTGTACGAGTACGTCTGATTTTTGTGAAATGGTCTCAAATGATGCAGGAGACTTGAAAGTAAAAAAGCCAGCAAACGCTGCGGTAAAAAAAAATTCACCGACGGGCGGAATAATCGTGAAATTTGTCGAGGGGAAGCCATTATGGCACGTAAATTGCGCTGTGAAGAATTACATGTAATAAGTGATTCTTGTCACACTCCTCAGATCCCCCTACACTCCCAATTTCCGGTTCATTGCTGCGAAGTGGAAGACCCATATATCTTATGCTTTTTGGGCGTATGTGGTCCATTCCTGGATCATATCATTATTAGTAAGCATGTATGTCACGCGCTGTGACTCATAGGGGAAACCCCTACAGTTGTTTTACCAACCATAGGTTGTCCCCGGGGTCACTCTCCACACGGTCTGCCTACACCCTGTCCAACAACGTCAGAAATCCACTCTAAGCGGCGTAATCTGCATTTATTTGCACCTTACATGGCGTAAACACATAAGGAAAGCTACCCTAAGTGGCGTGATTCTCATGAAATCACAATTCATGCCGTAATTCTGATACCCTAAAGTGGCGTGAACAGGAATCCACTAATTTGATACCCTAATTGACGTACAAAGTAAAATGGACTAAATTGATCATGTGATAGTACCCTACAATTAGGTCCTCCTCTAAAACTGTCATTATTGTACATTTCACAACCCTGAGAGGTTCACTTAATAATATTCAAAATAATTCCTTGTAACAAACATTAATTTGAGATGTAATTTAGATCTACTAAAATTTGCCACCCCTAAATGGCGTGATCTATGATAAAAAATTAGTTAACCCTAAATGGCGTGACATATAAGAAAGGCTACACTAAGTTGGCGATTGCCGGTGAATGGTGCTGAAAAAGCAACCCTTTTTCCAAAAGACATCAACGACGTCCGAGGGCTGGAAAAGGGACCCTTTCGACGCTTTTCTGGACGCGACTGCCTAGCAGGCCATGTGGGACCTCCACATGGCCTGCAGCAGCCGCGTCCAGAAAAGCGGAGAGCACCCTCGGGAGTTGTAGGGGATACTACGGAAAATGACCTTCCGTAAGGGAAAAGTAGGGATTTGTGATGATTTGTAGGGGGATGTATGGGTTTTTGTTCAGAAATACATGTAGGCCTATTCTAAATCCCGAAGGATTTAATTTCAGAGAATTACAAGGATATATTTGTCTGTCTGTCCATTGATCTCCAACTAAGAAATTGAATCAATATTG